>MJEU01000083.1:0-88526 GCA_001748505.1 Sporisorium iseilematis-ciliati | reverse complement strand
TCCTTCGCGCTGCTCACTTTGTCCTTCGCGCTGCTCACTTTGTCCTTCGCGCTGCCCACTCGGTTCTGAGGATCTTACCATTTTGTAGCGCCGAGTCGATGGCGAATAATGCACTACCACCGGAGCGTCCCCAATCAACGCATTTCTATCACGGCTCAGCCTCACACTCGGAATACGGTGGTGGACTTGCTCTTTGGTGGTATTGCTAGACGGCTATCTTGAACGGGATAATGGCTCATCGCTCAATGTGTGTATAAAGACACTGTAATTCGCATTACCCGGATCGGCTGACTGAGTCCAAGGCGAGGCTCACATGAATGAGTCTCTCGCCAACCTTCTCAAAGTCCTTGCCGGCGACACAGAGCGACGTAGTCAGATGCATCCGTTTGACGATCCCGAAATCAATTGAGCTGGCAGCCTCAGCAGCCTGCAATGGATCGAGTCGGGTGCTCACATAGCAAGCCCGTCATGCCACTCATTGCTGCATCCTGAGGCGGTCTCTCAAGGCGACCCCTTCCAGAAGGCGGAGCAGCTGTTCGCTACGTTCAACAAATGTCTTCTCAAGGTTCGAAAGGCGTACTGCTGCTTTGTCTGCGGCGAGAGATTTCCTGTCTCTGACAAACGCCACGTCGGAGAATGTCTCCTTTCGCACCTCGAAGAAGCAAGCGAGTTGACCTTCGACAGCATGGCCACCATCGAGACTCCAAGCAGAGAACGATGGACGGAGGCACGCCATTTTATTTGCCCGCTCATTTCGTGTCTAGATCCCTTTGTAAAATTGTAGGTGTAAGGACGTATTTCATTTCTCGCAGGCTAGAAGAGGGCTTCAAGGAAGAGATACATGAGACGACGAACAAGGGTAGAAATGAAATGAAGAAGAGAAGGCAAGCGTGGAAAGAGATCAGAACCGCGTGCGAGCGAGGCTTGTGATGTCTTGAAGCTCGCTGCCGCCTTTTTTAAGCAGGCGGAGACCCCACGTCTTGCCTGTGCTTGGATCGAACATTCTGAGGTGACCTGTGTATTCTAAGTGGGGGCGCAAGTTAAACGGTTCAGCATTCGCCAAATTGAATTCGGTCCCCTCTGCGATTGTCTCCCAGCTCTGTAGCTTGTAGTTTCGTTTTCGCTTCGAGTATGGTGAACCATATCTGACCTCCGTAATTGTGTCACCAAAGTCACCGCGATGCTCGTCGACACTGTTCAAGTACTGCATGGCTTCGTGATGGCGTGTCGTATCATGTTGCTTGAGTTTGTTGATCTTGAAGGCACTGATGATTCGGTGAGGAGCTTGATGGTCCCTGCTTACTAGCCAGACCCAGTCGTGATCGTGCAAAGCATGCGTCAAAACAGATTCCTTGACGCCGTCCGTGGGGAGGACAGGATATTTATCAAAGTAAATGATTCTGGGGTAGTAGCGCTCCTTTTGCTCGCCGTGGAAAGGGAAGAGCGGCGCTTGGGCAAGGAAGGTGTTCAATTCTCGCATACCGAGGTTGAGAGTGCGATCCTTTCGTCTGTTGAATTCGCCTTCAGCGTCCATCCGTTTCGTGAGCTCGGTCTTGAAGGTGTCGTCCGACTTGGCTTTGTCTGACGAGACGATGCTTCGCTTGTGCAAGTGTTCTACGATGTCCCGCACATCCTGCTCGACTTTCCCATCGTTCAGCCTGAATGCAAGTAGACGATGCTGAGCTTCATCTACAAATACGACGTGCCTCTGTTTCTGAAGGGTCGATCTGATCTTGTGCCACACGGGGTCACGTAGCCAGGCCTTCTGGTCCGATGGAACCTCAAATCTCGTCGCTGAGTCGTAGACTTGGTCCCATTCGACGGGTTTTTTTCGTAGCAAGCTTCCTTTGAAAGGCCTGCCATATTTAAGCGCTTTTGCCGCAATGCCTCCCTGTTCATTTTCGACCTTGAGGAGGATGTTGTTTACAATCACTACGTGTGGATTGTCCAGAGCCTCTATCCTTGAGGGACGGATGCGATGAATGTTAGACGTGTCGTATGGGTTGGTGTTGATGGTTGCATCCCATCCCTTGAGGGCATAAACGCGCACACGCGGATCCTCTCCATACGACATTATAGGCATGCCTTCGTAATGAGGCAGATTCTGAACGTATGCATCCATTGATGGATCGTACTTCAAGCCCTTGATTCTCTGCATCAACTTTTCGCCTACTGGCGTGGCAGTGGATAAAGTGGACCATAGGAGGAGCACGGAGGCCGAGAGCAGCAGAGACCGGCCTGCAGTTGCTCGCAACATCGTTGGAAAGCGTAGAGGTGTAGACGAACGATGTTGATGTAGTACGAGGGGAAGGACAGGAAGGGTCGAGCCGAAGTGAACTTTCCTCTAGTAGTGGTCAAGGGGACTCGTGTGCAGAACTTTGCCTCGGCCATTATTGTGCACTCATGAAGCACATACGAAGGTGGGACGATCGAGGAGAGAGTGGCAACGTGGGCTGTCAATGCAGCTTCATGGTCCCCACTTTGGTGGCACACAATGGTTCCTCTGGAAGCGAGATGAGGCGAGGCATTGAATCGACTCATGGCTGCCAGCGGTGGGGCTGAGTTGTGGCAGAGCCGTGGTAGAGACGAGAGTGCGAGAACGTGAGGCAGAGTCGCCATCCACGCCGCACAGAGACACAGGCCATACGCGGAGAGCGATGTGTGTATTGCGACGACTCAAACAGAGTCAGGGCGGCTGAGGGCAAGAGAGAGTCGAGACGGATTCGCCGTGGAGTCGAGGTATATAATTTGATCAGCAGTGATCCAATCGATTGAGATTTGCGACCGCTTTGTTGAAAGTCAGAGTGAACCAAGCGAGTGATATGTATATCAAAGTAAGGCTATGATAGTAAGAAACACTGCGAGAAGGAAGGGTATCAAGAGATGCAGAGGCGAGTCTGGTACACGAGGGCTGCAGGAGAGTCGCTCGATTGTGCGTGAATGTGTGAGACGACCTCCTTGAGCGGTAGAGAGTTTGCCGTTGAGGACGATGTGAGCCGCTGTGGGCTGTGCCGCTTAAGGGTCAACGCTGATCCTTCCGCTTTGACCGATGGCAAAGCTCCACCTCTTCATTCCCCATCTTCGCAGGTAGAGCACCTTGGGGATGAGCGTGTATTGGTGCATACGGTGGTTGACGTGGACAGACGGCATTTTGAGTGGTGCGTTATTGAGGAGACCTGTTCGTCGTTTGCGCTTTCCGGGAGATTTGTTACGAGGGTAGCGATGAGAAAGTTTAATGGAAGCTGAAGGCGATTCAGAAGATATGGTGGTCGGATGGAAGGTCGCAGCAAAAGTCGCTTGATCAAGTACTTTACAGTGTAGCATTCAACAGGTGAGACAGTGACCGTCCAGATCTTTGCCCCCGCGTCGAATCAATTTGGCAACACACACGAGAGACCGGCGAGCCGACGACGTCAACTGCAGCTCATGCGAGGCTGTGAAGCGACGAACACAGCCAACGTGGCTTCCAACTGAAGCGCCAGGCGCCAACGTGTGACGGCTTGGCGAGATCTAGAATAGCACTCAGTGACGCTGTCTACCATTCCTTCTACGTCATCGCCACTTCCCGCATTTTGGACCCTGCATATCCGCCTTTTCACTTGTGTTTTTAGAGCAGAATTGTGAGCACTCAAAGCGTAACATTTCTAGGGAGGCCCTCGAAATCCGACAGACCCGTCTCTCGCTTTTGACGGATTTTTGGTGACCCCACACTGAAGCTTGTTGAGTATCAGCGTGGGCACCGCCAACACCCTTCGCGCCGTAGCGGCTTTGGCTTTGTGCGATCCCCAACACAGCAACAAAGAAGCATGCATGAGCTGCTTCCGGCGGTTGGATTCCGAGTCCTTGTCGAAACCATCTGTAGTTTCATCTATCGCCTACGCATTGTTCTTGTTCTTCGCCATCAAGATCGTCGCAGTGCTGACATCGACCGCAAACTCCGCTACCATCAGCAGCGTCTTGCGTATATATACTGTTCCGTTGGCAACCACTTGTCAGGTGCAAAAATCAACGCAAAACCACATGACGACAACACAAGCAATTCTACGAACCACCTTCAACCGCCTTTCATCGCTGTCCCTCTCTCGTTGTGCAACCACAACGTCGATTCTTCCTTCGGCAACTCGCATCACGACGTTCAAACGAAGCATCATGACCACCAACGTTGCTCAAGACCAGGCAGCCGCCAATGTCGGCTCAGCAATGCACAAGATCGCACGCAATGGATTCGATTCGTCAGGAGGATCCGGACTCTACGATCGCGCACGCCCCTCGTACCCGCCTGTAGCCATCTCGACCATCATCACTCAAGCGACCAACGTCAACTCGCCTGCACCACTGCGCATCGTCGAGCTGGGCGCAGGAACGGGCATTGCTACGCGAATGCTGCTCGCTGCTGCCACGTCGGCTTCTGAAGACGGCACGCCTCCTCCAGGTCTTACATCGCTGACCGCTATCGAGCCATCTGCTGGCATGCGATCGCACTTCGAATCTGCAATCGCTTCGGGCGCCAATTCGCTCAAGCAGCAGATGCAGGATCAAGGTCTCCTCTCGCCTTCCACGAGCATCACGATCGAGGATGGAGCTTTCGAGTCGTTCGACGCTGGCTCGGGCAACGACGCCGTCGTAGCCGCACAAGCTTGGCATTGGTGTCAAGACTGGGATGGCGCTCTCCAGCAAGCGGCGAAAGCCCTTCGACCTGACGGGATTCTCGCTCTCATCTGGAACCTGGAAGATCGAGAAGCTGCTCCCTGGGTGGCACAGATTCGTGACCTCTACGAGCAGTACGAAGACAACACGCCGCAATACAGACACATGTACTGGCACGCAATGTACAATGCGCCTACGTTCCAGAGTCAGTTCAAAGCCGAAGAGCCGAGACACTACCACCGCACCATCCCAACCACGCTCCAAGCCGTTGTGGACCGAGTGCTGTCCAAGTCTTACATCTCGGTCTTGCCCAAGGACAAGCAGGACCAACTCGTCAAGGAAATCTCGGACTACCTCAACAACACTTCGGACGAAAAGCTCGGCAGGAAATGGATCGACAAGGAGCAGGGAATCTGGGAATATCCTTACCGCACTGATCTGTTCATCTTCCGTCGAACCTGAACCATTGATCCTTGTCTCAGATAGCGTCGTAGAAGCCGAACCCAAAAGCACAAACAAAAGTTGCCTCTCATGCGAACATAGCTTCAATTAGAACCAAAAGCATCTCGAAAGTGATTCAGTTTGTGGATGCTTCGTGTGTACAATCGAGTGAGAAAGAACGTCTTACTCCAGGCTCCAAACAGCCACGCCGGTCGGGCCGATCTTGCCGCCCTCATCACCGACCAACAACTTCGCACCCTGCGGTGCAGCAGGCAGCTTGAGCTCGTCGGGACCGTAATTGAAAGCCCAAAGCGCATTGCCGTTCCTCCTGAAACGCAAATCGTCGCCGAGATCCGTCTTGCTGCCTTGAAGAGTCTCGCCAAAAATGTTCTGCACATTTGCCTTGCCAGCGAGATCGCCAAGGTACGAGATGAGGAATTCGACCGGAGTATAGGCTGAAACGTAGTGTGTCTCTTTGTCGCCGTCCTTGTTGCCGCAGGTTGCTGGAGCGCCGTTGCGATAGCCGTAGTAAGTAGCAGACTGATCGAGCGAGACAGACGCGTTCTTGTCGTCGCGGTTGCACTCGATCCACTCGACCCAACCAGAGACGTTGTACTGCTGTCCGTTGTACGAGATCATATCGCCAAAGCCTTCTTTGATCGTCTCGACACGAACGACTTTCATCGGCAATACGTCGCGGACCGGACCGTTGCTGGGTGGGAGACCATCTGGAATCGAAAGCGTCGCAACCTTTGAAGCCGAACGAGGACCAAACACCGTTGTGCCTTTGTAGTTGGACCAAGTCTTGACGAACTCCTTGCTGATGACCGGCATGCTAGGAACAACAACCATCTTGTAGCCGTCGAGCGGTGTGGTAGTACCCACAACATCGATGTTGAGGCCCAACCTGCGCAGAGCAGTGTACCAGTTGAGCACGAGCGGCAGATATTGCATCGACGGATCTTGGAAACCTTCCATGTCCACGTCCCAAGTACCCGACTGTGGCTCAGCTTCCATCAACCACTGAGCGGCATAGTCGAATACAAGCGCCACCTCGGCCTGACCTTCCGTCTTGGTCTGGATCGGCGCTTTGTCGGCCACATCGCGCTTGTTCGTCTCGGTCTTGAACAAGCTCGCCATCTTGGGCAGATCTTCGTGAACGACCTGCTGCTGTTCGATGTAGGCGTGATCAGGGACGTTGTCGCGACGAAGCATCGCGGCGTGCATCTGCTCTTGCGCGAACGGAACTTCGCGCCATCGGAAGATGTTCGACATGCTTCCTCCATGCGCGAAGGTTTCGTGCTGCCACAAGCGCACCATTCCGAGCTTTGGAGAAGGGTTGTACGGCGCCCAGTTGACGGGACCTGAAAAGAGAGAATTTGAGGATTACGATGAGTCAGGAGAAGCCAAAGAAGCGTTGATAAGTGAGAAGCAGATGTATAACTCACCTGGCTGTTGTTCCATGATACCGAAAGGTCCTGCGGTCTTGTTGTAAGCCGCGCCAGCAACGCCTCGGTAGAGATCGTGATGGAAAGCCTGAAAGTCGGGTCTACCAGTGCGACCATACTTGATCTTGTCGGCGTCAGAGACCCAGGAGAACTGCTCGGTATTGCCCAGCGGGTACGAGTCCCACGTAGCCAGGTCGAGGCCAGTCTCGCGAGCCAGCTTGAAGTGATCAAAGTCGAGGAAGGCGCCCATGAAGTTGGTAGTGATGGCTTTGTCGGAGTGCTTGCGAATGGCGTCGACCTGATCTTGGGCGTATTCGATCGTCATGTCGGACGAGAAGTGGTAGAAGTCGAGACGACCGGCAGGACTGCTCTCGGTGACTTCAAGCATGGGCAGGTCGATTTGATCAAACGACTGGTAGGTGGACGACCAGAACACACGACCTTCCATTTGGTTGTAGAGAGTAATGTTATTGTTGTACTTGTCGCTGAGCCACTTTTGCCATCGTGTGCGAGCGTTCTTGTCGTACGTGCGGACGGTGCTGTGGCAACCGAGCTCGTTGTCGATCTGCCAGCCAGCAACGGCTTGGTGACCACCATAGCGCTTTGCCATGGCTTCGACGAAGCGCTTGGATAGCATGCGATAGTCTGGAGACGAGAAAGAGTAGTGACGACGCGAGCCGAACCTCCTCTGACGGCCTTGAGCATCGGCGCCGAGAATGTCGTAGTTCTTGACAGCCCAGATGGGAGGGGTGGCTGTCGGTGTACCGAGAATCACCTTGACGCCTTGTTTGTAGAGCGTATCGATCGAACGATCCAGCAGTGACCAATCATAGTTGCCGTCTGTAGGCTCCAAAATGGCCCAGTCGAACTCGCTGATACGAGCATACGACAGCGTCGCATTTGCCATCTTGGCGGCGTCATCAGCCCAGAGGAAGTCGGGCCATTGCGCGGGATAGTAGTCGACAGCAAAGTGCAGTCCTTTGGGCCATCGTGAAGAGTCGGGTTCAGGACTGGGCGTAAAGGAGTATTGCTGGCTGTTGTCTACGTCGGGCTGGATGTAGTCACGAGTGAATAGACTCGATGAATCGAGATCAAAGTCTCTGGCGCTTGGAAAGGCAAGCGAGAGACTTGGCAAAAGTGCTACGAACGCAGCGAGCTTTGCCCAACTGTTGGTCAACATTTTTGCGGTCCTCTTCGAAGTGTGAAGGATGAGATGGACTCGAATGGGAATGGTAGAGACGCAGAGACCTTTGCTTTTATACATCGAGCCTGCAGATCTCTTTTCACCCGCTTCGCTACACAAGGTAAGCTTCTCGACGTGGGCACAGCAGGCACAATCACACTCAGGCTTGGCAGACGCTCAAAACGGTCCAACTTCTGGTGTGGTGACCCCGCATTTGTCAGAATGAGCGCGGAGGAGGCAATGCATTAGCGAGACCAACGTCGGTGCTCGGCAGAACAGAGAATCATTACCGATTGCTTGACGAGAGACAGAATGCGGGGGGGCAACGTGAACCAAGACAAAAGATCTCCGAACTGCGACAGCCGCGGTGAATTTCGAGGCAAGTCCAACAGTGCGACAGCGGCGAATTCACCGCATTCCAGCCTCGCCGTTCCGCAATTCTCTCTGCTCGGCTAAAAAGTTGCTTCAAGTTGGGGAAGAAAGCCGCACCGTATTGCTCGGCCTTCGCAGCATCGCTTGCAGCACGCAGTCGCCTCTCGTCGGGCTCAAGTTGACCGGTACAAATCAGGAGTCCATCATGTGGGGGTAAGCTGCACGGTCTCAACGGACTGCATTTGCCCTGTTGCATCCGATTGTTCTTAGATTGTCTCGGCCTCTCTGTTTGTGTGTTCGTCGAGAGCGTTGCTCCTATTGAGACATCTATGTATGAAGAATCGTGCGAATTGCAAGAAAGTCAATCATCAAGGTGCCATCGATACCCTCTACAACGCATCTTACATCCTCCCTCGTCGACCTCAGCAACAAAAGCATATCAAAGTTTTCGTAGTACCCTGTTCTGCATTGCAATTTCTACCAAAGTGTTTTGTCTTCGACGTTGTAACGAGTGAGAAACGTTTGCTACGCCGACGGCGGATCTCTACAAGCATGATGAGCCCTAAAACTAGCCACCCTGTTCGCGATCCAGCCGCTCGTCCTCAGCCCCGTACCCTCGTAACTCTTGCCCACCCTCACCGCATCGTGCATGAGGTAGCACATCCCATCCGTGTCCATCTCGGTCGCTTTCAGCCAGAACCAGGTTGTGCACTTGGGGCTGTTCAGGCACTGCCGCTTGCAGTTGTCCGGATCGGCGGTGGTCCGGGCTTGCGAGACGTGGTTGTCGCTGCTGCTGAATGCTTCCCAGTCTTCCTTCACTGGGTTCGGATCGGTTTCGGTGGTAGAGTTTGAATCGAGTGATAGAAGTGCTTGACGGAGCGGGTTGGGGATGACGTACTCGAAGATGTCGCGGTAGAGTATCGTCTCGTTGGGTCGCTTCTTGGCTCGGATCTCTCGCTCCATGTTCGACAAGGCCGCCACTCGATCAGCGCCGACGTGATGAAAGTTGAACACCGGCGTACACCAATTGCCCTCCTCAAAGAGCACCTCTTCAGGCTGGCCGTTGAAGAACCTCGCTCCTGCATCGCCCAACTGCTCTATCACCGCACTACCTCCATGTCGTAACGCAATGCTCAACTCGGCATCACCACAACAACTGCCCTCCACCGCCTTATCAAACCGCTCCGCGAAGTGCTCATCCTTACCAAAAGTAGCCCTCATCAGCGCACCAGAAACGACATACGGACAGCCTCCGTTCGCAAACAGCTCCTGATTGGCGACCAGAATCGTCGCGCATCCCCACAGACTCTCCTTACCCGCATCCTGTTTCGAAAGAAACTTGAACAACGACTCCCAAAAGACAACCGTATCCGCTTCGTAGCCCACGTACCACTCGGCGTCGGGGTATCGGCGGAACGCGTCCTGCCACATGTACAGGAACTTCCACTTGTCGAGGTTCCACCCTTCGTTGTAGCTCGATGCGCTCGGATCGGTGCCGCTGCGGAGCAGCTTGTGGAGGGCGGTGTAGCGCGGTCCGAACTGCGTGCTGTTGCGGACGTAGGCGGATACGTTGGAAAGCGCATCGTGGATCACGAATGGTCCCAAGGTGGTCGGGTAGTCGGAGTAGACGAGGAACTGCGGGCCTGTGTACCCTGGTGAGCCCGCGAGAGCGATGTCCGGATGTATGGCGGACTGTGCGAGAAGCAGCTGCACCGGTAGACGATCGAACAGCACCGAAGCGCCCGTTTTGAGCAGAATCACCGACTTGCTTTTGACTTGCGCGATCGCTGGATCTTCCTTTTCGCCCGGCATCGTTTTGTTGCTTGCAACCTCTTTCGCAGCGTTGATCGGTGCAGCGGTGGAAGGAGGAGCAACAGCAGCGAAAACGCGATCGTACCCTCCCTTGAACTTTCGGCTCAGCTCGCTCTCCAACTGGCTGATCTTGGCTCTAGCCGCGGCTAGAGATTCCGCCTCTCTGCCGTGGAATGCTACTTCGAAGATCCCCACAAAGACAGCGAGGAGCGAGACCGCGAGCAGGAGCCGCTTGACGCAGCTCCATCGTCGAGAGGGAAGCACGCCGGTGCTGGTGGAGGGTAAGAGCGACGAAGACTGATCGTCGTGTGCGGGAGACCCGTCGTCGCCGTCGTCGTTGTCTTTGTAGTGGAGCACTACGTGTGGCGATGGGCGGTAGGCGGACATCCTTCAAAGCTGCCGGGGTTGGTGGTGGTGGAACTCGAAGGGACAAGGAGTGACGAGGTGTACACTTGAGCAGAAAGCGTACCGAAAGAGGAGAAGTAGCTGAAATGAACTAGTCGCTCGGATTCGGACGCACAGCCCGTCGAGATCGATGATGAAAGGTGGGGCGTACAACCTCCCACTCGAGTTCATCTTCAGGCCGGTCCCTCTCGAAGCAGCGAGATTGATGGCGATGAAGTCTGCGCTCAGCCTCCCCTCTGCTACGCCTGGCATCATCGTTGGTCGAATGGACCTCTACGCCGACGTTCAGAGATGAGATGTAGGCGCCAGGAGTGACCGAACAAACAAGAGGCATTCGAAGTTGTTCCCCAACGTTACGGCCGAGCCTTCCTCTACCGGGAGAACGCATCATCGTTCAAGCTTGAAACATAACTGCACACAAGAGCCCGGAACCAATTGCAACCACAACCACAACCACCACACCCCGTAGCTAAAGACCAAATGAATGTATTCTATATATGCAAGAACAAAAAAAGAAAGTGTTAACCAAACAGCAAACGAATGAAAGTAAATGCATCTCCACAACCGGCGCAAAGGACCAGGGATCAGTCCATAATCAAACGAGACTTGACCCACCCCATCCTTCCACCTCTAAAAGCTCTACACTCCCCTACATCACCGCCAACATCGCCGCTACACCCAACGCCGTCAACCCCGGCTGCAACTTGACCGCCGACGCCGACTCCACACCACTCGTCGCGATCCCCGGCGCAGTGATCTTGACCACATCGTTGTTCTGATAATCCCTCTTGGCCGCATTCATCAACATCATGAACGCCAACGACTCCGACGAGGTCTCACCTTCACTGACGAACGACAGCACGTCCACCACCGGATACCCATCCCTAAACTGCCCGATCGAGTTCAACGCTGTCGCGAGCGACCGATACACCGTATCCGCCTGCTTCACCCACCGGTTGTTCGACGGCGACATCGACGCCAACCGGTACGTCGCATACGTAATCAACGCCGTCCCCGCCGTATCGAAAAACGTACTCGTATCGTTCATGTAGTTGTGAAACAGCAGCGCACGCTCGTCCAACAACGGCCAGGCAGCATCGAGGATCTCCTGCATCCAATTCACCAGATCCGTCTTTTGTGCAGTCATCTGCGAAGAAGCGTGACTCTGCTCGATCGTCGCCAGCGTCCTCGCCATGCCCGCAAGCACCCACCCATTGCCCGTCGCCCACGCACCCCCATCCGTCCACGTACTGTTATCCGGCAGCAAGATGTGACCCCACAGATTCGTCGACTTGCCCGTCGTCAGCCGCATGCCTTGGCGGTACAGCCGGATCTGATCGTACGCCGTCTGCAGCAGCGTGGTGTTCCTCGTGACCATGCCCATAAACGAGACAAACGGCGGCATCATGTACATGGCATCGCTCCACAGCGCCACGGTCGACATGCGATGGCTGATCGCCCCGGACCTCGCTTTCGGCGTACGACGCATGACCATGTTCAACGTGTTCCTCGCCGCATTGCTGTAAAACCCATCGCCCACAGCACCCGTGTTGCGGTCAATCTCGCCATCCAACCACGCAGCCAACACCACCTCCGCACCGGGCGAGGCACCATCCAGCGAGCTACCTGCGCCCACCTGTTCGTCGCCCGTGATGCGGAATGCGAGCCGTCCGAGCGTGTCCTGTCGGGCAGCGGAATGGTAGGCCATCGAGATGACGTAGTTCGGCGGGTTGGAGGCAGCACGCTCTTCCCCAGGTTTGAAAGGCGGACCGCCGCCGGACGACGAGAAGACAGACCAGCCGGGGAAATCCAACTCCAACATGGCGGCTTGCGAAACACCCTGCTCCCAGGCTGCACGTTGACCGGCCAACATGCCCATCTTGGCCATGTCGCTCATGGTGCTGTTGATGGACCCGCCGCGTTTGAAGAGGGTGCTGGCTGAGGCTTCCGGGGTCATAGTTGCGGTCATGAGGAGGGCGGCGGTGAGGACGGTCTTTGCCGCAGACGTGGCGATGCTGCGGTTGCGTCGCTGTCGAAGAACCGGCTTGCGAGCGCTGAACGTAGGCACGCCGGCGATCTCCGCCTCGTCAGCATCGCGGAGCACAACAAGGGTACCGTTGGATCGGAAAGCGCCAAGGTCGCCAGTGCTAGACCAAGTGTCGTCCCCAGAGCCAGAGGCGCAAGCAACAATGTTGCCACGCACCAAGACCTCACCCATAGGATCGCCCGCGTGACCAGGTTGGCGCTCACCAGCGATGTTGAACCCTGCATCCATAGCCGTCTTGGACTGCACAAGCTTAACCTCGGCAGCGACCGAAGGAGGCCCGACATGAGCAGGCACCTGCATGCCACCCGTCTCGTGCTCGGCAAAAGCCTGCAAGTCGAATGCATGAGTAGCGCTGACAGTCGCAGTAACCGCTGCACCTTGCAGCCGAGGCAGGTACGCATTAAGTACCGCACAACCCAGGTGCGAACGAAGCGAATCGAGCAGCGCTTGCGGAACGGTATCACCCCGACCAGCGACCATCAAGTTCCTCACCCTACCACTTCCCGTAAGCTCACGAGCCTGCTTGAACACCAAGCCATCCGCAAACCCTTTCCTCGAAAAAGTACCGTTACGGAGGGAAAAGAGCTTGTTCTTGACGGCCCAAGCGACGAGCGGCGATCGACGGGTGCAGGTAGCAAGAGCGCAGGCGAGCGAGGAAGCACCCTCGGCCGATGCATACACGAGGGTGGGCTTCGCCTGTGCGAAAGCAGCCGAGACGGCGGGGTTGGGATCGTCGTAGCTTGCCGTAATAAGGTGAGAGGTGATAGCAGCACCGGTGTAGAGAGCCATCAAAGCAAGAGCGAAACCAAACGGCGTACGTGTAGCCATGAGCGACGAAGCAGGGGTGTCGAACGCAACGCAGCCTTCGACGAAGAGGTGATCGGCAGTAGTCGGAATCTTGTCAGCCGGGAAGCTGGCGAGCTGAGCGGTGACACCAGCGACGAGGTTGGCATGTTTCACTTGGATCCACTTCGACGTGCTGGCCTGCCAGTAGTACGACTGAGTCTGAGTAATCACATCGCGGTTGACAGCTTCATCCCCAAGAAGCGAGCCGCGACTCCCTGCTTCAACAACCGTGTCGAAATCAAAGATACGCAGTCGAGACGAGCCGCCAAAGTGAGCCTCTACGCGCTGCTTGACCTCGGCAAGGTCGGAAGAAGGCGCAACGATGAGCGAAGACGGGTCGAGGAAGGACAGAGAGAGGACGGCGTCGATGGTGTTGGCGGTGGTGTAGACGCCGATGACGGAGCGGGCTCCCGTGCTGGAGAGCGAGGATGGCAACGAACTCGCAGCTTCTTTCTGCAGCTCTTCAGGCGAAAGCACAACTGTGTTGAAGCGCGAGCTAACCGACGTATGCGAGTTGGACAGCAAAGCCACGAGGCTCTGATACGAGTCGCTCTCGGCCACAACCGCAAAGACGGTCTGCGGCACGGGAGCGGACGAAAGCTTGATGAAGCCGGTACCGAAAGCAGTAGCATCTGCAGCGACGTCCTCGTTCGACTTTACCTCACCGTAGATGGACCGTTTGCTGTTGCGCTCGGAACCGTTGGCGCCATGCTTGATGAGATCAGCGACGTCGTTGATCTCCTTGCGTGGTCTGAGTGCGAGATCGAAGCCGGAAGGCGAATTGGCGTTGCGGTAGATGGCCGACTCGCCCGGCTGACGTGTCTGCGAGACATCTGCCTGTCGTGTGAGGATGAGTGGGTGAATGAGTGGCTGATAGGAGCGAGAGATGTAGATGGAGACGGCGAGCGCTGCTACGAGAGCGAGCAGGAGGATGAGTGAGGTGTCGTCGATGACGAGAGAGAGCGCCATTTTGAAGAGAAAAGCGCCGCCGCCGACGTATGGTCGAGTCGAGCGTGCGTCGGTTGGAGCCAAGAGGAGGAGGATGCTGTGAAAAGAAGGAGCCTTTTTTATCTGGACGACATTCGAGATGCGTGCGTGCGTGTCCAATGCGTTTCCGAGAAACACTTCCGTGAAGTCTGGCGGGCTGACGGGCGGTGGGGACGATGGTGAGCGATTAGAAATGGTGTGTATGGAGGTGGGCGATGGTAGTGATGGCCCAAGTGAAAGGAAGAGTGGGCGTGGGAGAGGTGACCAGCAAAAAGGATTCCTAAGCAATCGAAAAGCGAACGGTCAGCTCAAAGACGGAGCAGCCGATGATAAGTGAAGCGAGAAGGTGAAGAGAGAGAGAAAGAGAGGGACAGAGCACGTTCCGTTTCGCTTGCTTGGCCTGCTTCCATCTTATCAGCATCATTCATCCAAGGGTGACGGCGGCGGAGAGCATTCTTTAAGCGACCACTTAGGCACCCTTTCATGTCATACCAACTCGGCACAAGGAAGAGGGTCGAGCAGCATTCCCACAGTGCGAAGGAAAAAGACAAAAGAAGAGACCGGTGCGTCATGCATGAAATCAGCCCTAAAAGCCTTTTCCTTCCCACTGTGACTTGTTCTCCGCAAACCGACAGGCACCACAGCACACTGTCCAACTCTATTTCGAAAATCTAAGACCATGACGCAGACGCAGCACGCTTAATCGGAAAATGCCGAACCCAACGTGTGTGTCTATGTACGTCGCTTGTTCGATACACTTTCGGCATGACCGATCTCGACGTTCGCATCAGCCGACGAAGAGGGCGAGTGTGGGATTGATTGCAAAAAATGCAGCCCACTTCTGAGTGAGTGAGTGTGAGGAAGAGTGTGAGTGTAAAGGTGAGGTGCGTTCCATTCCGCACACCGGCGAAATTGTGTGGGAGAGAGAGAGAATTCGCATTTTGGCTTGGCCCGAGCCATGGACCCGAGCTGCAGCTTGACCTTATTCAATCACAATTTCAGCCAGGGGGAAAAACTGCCCTTTCCTAGCAGCTTGGCTCGCAGCTCGGTGGTGTGTGTGCCTTGGCCTTCCTCTTTTGGCGCTCTGTGCTCGGCCTGGACTTTCTTAGCATGCGTTTCAGTAGCGTCCCCTGAGAAACGGATGAAATCCTTCTGCCGCTCCTTCCTCTTTGATGCTTCAACGCCGGCCGTCGATCAGATGCACATTTAAAGTGCAGCCATTGGGTCGGGTTCGGATCCCTACCACATGGTGGCTTGAGCCCGAGATTGAACGCGTGTGGGCTCGGTGGGGCTAGGACAGCTCACCGTGGGACCATATGAACTGCATTCACACCTTACAGCCGTAAGTGCAAACGACTGCCAAGGATCTTCTCGCGACAAGACAGGGGTCCCTTCGAAGCGCGCAGAGCAGCAGCAGAAGCAGAAAAAACTCCGACACTCAACGCGTTGGGATGCGCCAAGACCGAACAACTCCATCGCGCGCGCTTTCTGTGCCAAGCATACCCACACGATTCCCATCGGTCAACGCTGTCCACTCTCTCTCTCTCGGCGTTGGAAGACAATCCTACCGCTACCGCCAAGCAACGCTGGGCCACGCTGTACCGTCCCTGCCAGCTCAGCGCAAAGCTTGGCACCTTCCTGCAAATCGATCAGCGATCTCTTCACCCCGATCCAACAGTCACCCCCTCATCACACGGTCTCTCACACCTTCACCACAGTCACACTCTTCGTTGGCAGTCACAGAATCTATGAAATCACAAGTACATTGTCTAAACACACAACTACATCCATGTCGGCAGCTTCACATCAAAGCTTGGCACGAGGCAGATCCGAATCGAAATCCGTCGTGTTCATGTCTTCAATGTCGACATTCCACTTGGCCGAGTTCAACGGCTCACGCAGCGCAAAGTCGAACAGCGCCTCGTACACGTTACCGTCCGATCGGCCCAGTGCCGAATTCAGCAGATAGTCGGGCACCGCAAACGAGTCGACAAGAGCCACCGCGTTGGGACGCAGCTCGGCCATGATCTCCTGCACTTTGCTGCCCAGCAGGTGGAACTGCTGACCCGTAATGTAGCCAGACGCCAAAAAGTCGGCCGATTCAGCTTCCATCGTGTGGCACGCCCACAGCAAAAAGATCTTTTGAACAATCTGTCGCAACGCTGGCTGCGAGTTGAGCTTGTCATCCTTGAGGATCGCCATACCAAAGTTGCGCACCAGCAGATACTGCGAATGCGCCTTGGAGCATCGGTACAGCTCCACCAGCAACGAGTTCCACGATCGCTTCGCATCGTCACGCAGCGCCAGCGTCTGCTCGGTCAAGTACGCAGCACGGTGTCCGAACGCGCGCATGAAGAACAGAGGATCGTACAGATCACCCGAGAACTGGATGTTGGCCGATTCGCCCTTGTTATCGAGATATCGGATCATGTAATCGGTCGTGATGTTCTTGTCCACCTTGCCACGACCGCTCTTGATCGCACGCATCGTCTTGAACAGGTAGCGCGTGCACTGCTGCGAAAGCATGTAAGAGTCACCTTCCCACGTAGCGTTGGGCAAGTAGTTGGCGTAAAAATCGGGCAACCCCGAAGCCATGCTGTAACCGTGTCCACCACAAGCCTTACGGCACACCTCGATCGCATCGCTGGCGTACAGAGTGGTCAACGACTTGAGACCCGAACTCGAAGCGTGCGTGTCGGCGAGCAACGAGAGATCACCCGACTCAATGTTGGCCTGGTTCTGCTCGTACAGCTCAAACATGAACCGCGAAGTGTAGTGGAACGCAAAAGCCTGTGCCAAGATGGGGAACAGACGGATCTGCACCATCGTGTAGTCCAACACCTGCGTCTCGAGGGGGCGACCATCCTGGCCAAACTTGGGAGCATCGCGGTCGGCAAACTGTCTTCGCACAGCACAGTATCGGATGGCAACAGTCACAGCGCGCATGAGCACAGTGGAAGCATCACGCACAATGTTGGCACGAACCCAGGTGAGCGTACCGTAGGCCAGCTTGGCGTTGGGTGGGGGCAGGTACTTGCCCGTCTCGGGCTCGACCTTGGAGAAACGAGCGAGCAGGTTGAAGTGGGGAACACGAACGTGCTCGAACAGCATGAATCCGTTGTCCGTCGTGTTGTATCCAGCCTTGGGACCGATGTCGCCGATGGTGCGTCCGGGAAGCACCTCGCGAGTCTTGACATCACGAATGGGGACCACAAAAGGATGGGGACCGTAGCTCTTGTTCTTGATAATGAGCTGAGCCATCACGACGGCGTGGTCAGCGGTCCTACCAAGACCACCGATCCACCACTTGCTAGCGGTCAATGTTGGGCTGTGGATCTCCCACTCCTGCGACTCGGGGATCCATGTAGCGGTGGTCTCGATGCCCTGAACGTTGGAACCGTGACCCAGCTCGGTCTGAGCGTAGCAGCCGATGATCTGATACTTTGCTGCTGGCTCGTAGAACACTTTGCGCTGTTCGTCGTTGCCCTGGTTGTAGAGGGTGGTCAAGAACATACTCTTGTGCAGACCCATGGGACCAGGAAGATCGGCGAGCTTTTCGGCGATGGCGTTCTCGGTCTGTGTCCAGCCGTGCTCGGCAGCAAGCTGGGCAAGTCGCTTGTCCTTGAGCATGGCACGGCGGAACTTGTCGGCACGACCGGCGTAGGCGTCAGAGGTCTTGTCGAAGACGGGGTCGGAGGTGAGGATGCCAACGAGGCGGTCTTGAAGCTCGAGGTAGTCCTTGCCGTGAATGTACTCGGCCATGGCCTTGGAGTCGAACGAGGCCTTGGAACGCTCGTAAGCGAGGAGCTCGCTGCCGGGGGTGCCAGCAGGCTTGAGGCCCTGGGGCAGCTCGATGAAACGGGGTGGCGCCATCTTGCAGGGTGTGGAAGGGGAGGTGTGTATGAAGGGCGATCGACTCTGGTGGATATTGGGGAAAGATGGAGCAAAGGGTCGAGTCGAGGTGAGTTGGCGGTGGCGGTGGGGAAGAGAAGAAGTGGTGTGGGGAAAGGAAAGGGTTGTTCTATATACGAAGTCGAACTTTGTGCGGGGGAGAGATGAGGACGACTGGAAGATGAACGAATGATGTTCGTCGCTGCTGCTGCTGATGCTGCTGCAACGGCATTTCGAATAAGCCGTTCGAACCGGCCAAGACGGAAGAGGCAATTTGGCAGCAATCGAGAATGCAGGCCAACCGATCAGAGCGTGGCGGCGGAGTCAAGCGAAGCAGCAGCTGAACCCGAATTTTTCGAAAAAGCAGCAGCAGCAGCCGTTCGGCCTCAACTCACACACTCTAACCGGTGCTGTAGAAGCAGAATGTTTGTGGCTGTCGTCGTCCCGTGCCTGGTTTGAGTGTTTGTTCCTCCACCCACTCTTTTCGAACCTCGATCCTCTAGCCACAGTCAGAAGGCGTGCAGCGATCAATCACCACGCCACACCTTACACTCTCGAAGTATTTCGCGAGGAGGTATGATTTGCAATCCTCTCATTCCACATTGGTCGGTGTGAGAGAGAGGTGCTAGCGTGGATGCGCGCATCACAAGTTTGCGAGCCAAGTTGGTTCCCCGCACAAGCTGAGGTAAAATTGGCACAGCCAACAAACTCGCACCGGTTACTGAATCGTGCAGCTAAACCGGCTCGTCGAGTTTCAGTCCAACGGTCAGCGTCATAGCCAATTACCGGATTCGTCGGATCTAGCTTAGCCCGGATTTTTCGAGTTTGGCCAAGGTGTTAGGCTGACGCGGTTTTTTGAGCCGAATGTTAGCAATGATTTGGTAACACGCATATCGCGTCTAATTTGGACTCGCACGACACAAGTTGAAAGCAGACTTTCCGATGGAGTCGCAGACAAGCAAAGCAGGAAAAGCTCAGTTTTTCGCGAGGTCTCGCCTGCATTTCCTGCCCACTCCCTTTCTCAATCTCTCTCTCGGCTGTGTTTGGCGGAGTGTGTGTGTATCTTTCAAATCTGCACCCTCAAGCCATGTTTTTGGGCGGGCAGCAAGTCCGTCAACTCCTCGGAGCAAGACGATCGAGCCAACCTTGTTTTTTTAGCGGTTGGTCCAGGCACGCTCATTCCCCCACTGTCTTGTTTGCGGCAGTATCTTCCCGCTTTGCCTCACTCCCTCTCTCTAACTCCGTGGCTCTCCTTTCCTTGGCTGGGTCTGGCTTGGCTTTGAACGGGACATGATGACCGGCAAATGTTTGTACAGCGCACGTTGTGTTCGGCGACTCAATGAATGAAGATGAAGCATGATCAGGAAGTAACGAGGCTGAGCGTGTTTGCATGCCTTTCCGAGCGACGGTTTCACAAAAGCGAAGCAAATGCGAGCTTCGCATACAGTAGATTCATTCTCTCCTCACAAAGCCACACACGTTTGCTTTCGTTTCATTTCGTCTTCCGAGTCTCGACAAAGTCCGGATTGGCTGCATCCACTTGCAGCTGTTTGACACTGCCGCCTGCATATCACCATCACTCGCATCCAAGCCACGCACGCTAAGAGGCTTCCATCGGAAACTTGTCGGTTCCGATTTCGCTTCTCGCCTTCCGCCCACTCTTTTTTCGGCTAGCTAGAGCTCGTCGTCAGAGAACCGTTCGTTGTTCCTGTTCGTCGTTCGTTCGTTTCCCTTCCTGCTCCTGTCCTCGTGCCTCTTCTCAAACTGTCGATTGGCGCCCTCGTCGTCGTCGATCCAAAGCTCTGGCAGCTGCCAACTAGGTTATCTCTCAAATCGTTCCCCCACGCTCGCTTGTGCCGTCCGTCATCGGGTCGAGTCAACGGAACCCTGCTCAGCCTCTTCGTCCAACTTCTTCTCCACGGTGTTTGCGCCCTTTGCTACCTCGTCGTTGCACCTTGCCTCCCTCCCTTCCTCACTGTCATGGCAAAACGTGGTGCCGCGCGGCCATCAGCCACTTCTCCTCCTCCTCCTCCTCCTTCTGCCAACAACGCTGCCACCTCAACCGCTTCGACTTACTACAACGACCGACCTCGCCGAACTTCTTCTACATCTTCTTCCGACGTCACCCTTCCGCCTCTGCACACCGCCTTGTCGTCAAACTTAGCCATTCCGCACGGCTCTGCACTACCACTACCTCTGCTACCACCAACCTCTTCCGCACATCGCCACGATTCGTCTTCTTATCCGTATACACGATCTCCTTCCTCGTCCAACACGTTCAAGCCTTTCATCACACCCAACACCTTGATCAACGGCGGCCGCGTCACCGTTCCTGCTTCGCATCCCGCTCCAGCTCCAGCTTCAGCCCCAGCTCCAGCTCCGTCTACGGCCGCCGCTCGAAGATCGACCAGCATGACTTCGAGTACAGAGGACTCGTCCGTTCCACCTAATGGCCCTGAAGCCACCACCACAGATGCCGCCAAAAAGAAATCTACAAAGAAAGCCGTCTCTTGCGAACCATGTCGCAGGCGCAAACTCAAGTGCGACCGTGGCTGGCCTTGCGGTGCCTGTCGCGATCGCGGCGAATCCAGCAAGTGCGAATGGGCAGAAGGTGTCCGTCCTCAGACCACCGGCAGAGACAGCGGCGATTCCAGCCAAGTCAATGAACGCCTCGACCGTCTCGAGGCCATGATGGGCGCCATCGCCGGCTCGCTCGGTGTCGATCTCCCTGGCGCCAAACCTTCTTCTTCGTCCAATGGCACCGCCGCACAAAGGAAGCTGTCGTCCACCAGCGCCTCCTCGACCAACGCCGCATCCACTTCCAAGCTTTCCACGCTCGCCGAACTCGGCGCCGTCGAGGCCAACAAAGCCGCCCTCGCTGCCACCTCTTCCTCTTCGTCAAAGATCTCGGCCCAGCGTCCCTCGTACGCTGCCGGCTCCGTCTCTTGGGGCTTCGGTTTCGGCTTCTCCCAAATGCACCAGTTCTCCTCCGAGGAACTCACCCGTAAGACCCTGTTCGAACTGCTCAACCTCTTACCCGACAACACCATTGTTCGCAGCCTCACCGACTTTTACTTCCGCGAGCTCTCCTGGATGGCCCACCTCATCCCCGAAGACAACTTCCGCAAGAGGCAGCGCACCATGGAAGAGCTGCGACTCTATTGGGATGGCCGCCCCGATGCTCTTCCTTACGCCGAAATGCGCGACTCGCTGCGCCTCGTAGCCACCGTTCATGCTCTTTGCGGAGCAGCCCTCGTGTTTGGCGAACCGCTCGAAGGCGAGGTTCTTCTCGAAAAGTTCGGCCAGAAAGCGTTCACGGTGTTCCTCGATGCTTCTCAGCATGCACTGACTGTGCTCGACATCTACGAAGAGCTTCACATCGACAACGTGCGCACCATGGTCTTGCTCAGCTCTTGCCTGAGTGCGCTCAAGGGTCCCGCTGTGGGTTCAGCCATGATGGCCAACATCTGTTTCATGGCCTATGCGCTTCAACTCGACGTCGAGCCGCCCGAGTCATTGCCCGCAGATGAGCGCAAAGATCGCATCGGCCTGTTCGCCACGCTCTGCATTCAGGATTGGTTCTCGGCGGGCAACGTCAAGCGCAGCTACATCATCGACCCTGCCAACACCAGCTTGCCTTCGCTCTTTGGCCCCGACGCCCACAAGAACGAACTGGTATCAGTACCCATGCGATACAAGCTCAAGCTCAGCGACGTTGCTCGTCGTGCCAGTCACCGCATCCGCATGAGTGAAGACGAAGCGTACGAGTTTACGAAACAGCTTCACCAGGAGGTTGTGGCGATTGAAGCCAGCATTCCGGAACATCTGCGATTCGAAGACTCGCTCATCGACTCGGACGACCCTGACAACCCGGAGCGATGGCACCGATCTGCGATGGCATTGGCCGTACAGATGCAGCTGCTCACTCTGCACAAGCGCTTCTACGTTCAGTCGTGGACCAACCCCAAGTACAAAGAGTCCCGGGATATCAGCTTTGCCGCGTCGATGCTCATCATCAAGGTGTTCCGCAACGCCTTCAAGTGGTTCACGCCGCGCGAGAATGCTACTCTGGACGAGCAGAGGGCCATGATCGGGGAAGGAATGCGAACGCAGCACAACTCGGTTTCCCGACTGTGGTTCTTTGCGCAAATGTCGATCATCGCTTCGTTGGTGCTCATTCACTTTGTGTCGATGCTCGACACGCATCCGCAAGAGTCGTGCGATTGGGATAGTTCCGAGCTGCGAGCGCAGATCACCGACGATCTCAAGTTTGTTCGTCTGCTTCTGCAGGCGCTTTCCAGCAAGTCGAAGCTGGCCATGGACGGCGCTAGAGCTATTCAGCCTCCCGAGTCGAACCGCAACAAGCGCAAAGCTGATGAAGCATTGACGGGGTCGAGCATGGGGCTTGGAACCGTGCGAGGCGGTGGACCGTTGAGCAGTCGTTCGGCGGACAGTCTGCCGATTCGCAATCCAAGCTGGTACTCGACGTCGTCGGGCTATTCGAATGGTTCTACGCCTGCTTTGACGAACGCGCAGCGTACGTCGCCCGCCTATAACTCGCCCGGATCGAGCAGCAACAGCTCGCACAGCCTGGCGCATTCGGCTTCTGCTTCCGAGATCGTACGCCCCAAGCTGCCGTTTGACGGTCAGGTGGCACCTGCGAGCGCCAACTCGTTTGACGACATCGAAGCGCTTTGGCAGAAGCAGCCGTGGCAGACCGCTTCGCTGCGCATGGGAACTTCGCCTGCCGTTTCGCCCAACAACGGCTTTGGCGGGGCCGCAGGCAAAGGTCGAGCTGCTTCTGGGTCGGGTAGCTCGCTGGCTCCCAACAACGTCAACGATGGTGGTGCCTACTTTTCCGCTTCTGGCAAGCCCACAGCCAACCGTGCCACTTCTTCGACCGTCATTCCAGGACTTGCCAATGCTCCGACCAACGGAGACGGAACCAGCTCCAACCCGGACTGTCCTTATATCTGCGCTAGTTTCTTTGGACCCGATGCGAGCTTTAATGATTTGGCGAGGGCCGAAGCGGCCATTGGTAGGCAAGATGCAAGCTACGGATACCCTGTTGCGCCGTTGAGTCCGTTCACCGCGTCGTTCATCAATAGCTTGGACCAGTACGTGGCGAGCTTGGAAGAGCCCATGCCGTCCAACAACGCTGCTGCGGTGCCGATTCCTGTTACTGGTGTCAGTATGGCTGTGCCTCAAAGCCATGCTATTGTGCAGGCTGCGGCGGCCGCGGCTAGTAACAACGCTTCTTCGAGTTGATGGTAGCGATGTATTCGTGTACTTTATTGTTTTTATTCGTCGGATGGCTATGGATGTTCAGAATGATACCACTTCTCTGCTACCTTGTGTGAAGGCTGTGATAAGGACGCCTGCAGCCGAGCTTCCAATTCCGCTGATAGCCGTATGAACGACCACATGGTGCCACGTGAGGCAAAGGCATTGTGTGAAGATACGAGGTGCAGATGGAATGCAGTGAGAGCGTGTGAATGAGGGAGTGATTTTGTATTGCCGGCATGGAGAGAGGGAATTTGGGCCGATCTGAATGCCGAAATTTTGATGCTCTGTGCGCCAAGTGCGATAGGAAGGAAAGAGCTTCCCCGCTCCTTGTCTCTCTCTCCCCCGCACCGATCGGGAAGACGCTTTCCTTGTGGTAAGATCCGACTTGAACCGACAATCCCTTCCCGCGAAGCTATATTAAAGGGCCTTATCCGCTCTCCTTCGCCTTCTTCTTCCATCCATCTTCCTTTCCTATTCGCGCAACCTCCCTCATCCTCGAAGCTCCTCCAAGATGGTGACCTCACGCTCCCCATTCGACTGGTCGGTGACGGACCCGCACCACAACACCTCGTACATGCGATTCCCCTCCCGCCGCTCCACCGTTCTCTCCACCAAAGGTGTTGTCGCCTCCTCGCAGCCACTCGCCTCTTCTGTCGGAATCGAAATCCTCAACGCCGGTGGTAACGCAGCCGACGCAGCCGTCGCCGTCGCTGCTGCGCTCAACGTCACCGAGCCTTGTAACACGGGTATTGGAGGTGACGCTTTCTGTCTCTTTTACGATGCCGAGAAGCGCGCCGTCCGCGCCTTCAACGGCTCAGGTCGTGCGCCTCAAGCGATGACTCTCGACGTGCTCCGCTCAAAGGGTGTCGACGGCGTAGAGATCCCCGGAAACAGCATCCACAGCGTCACGGTTCCCGGAGCGGCCGCAGCATGGGTCGACACTGTCGAGAAACTCGGTAGCGGCAAGTTGACGATGCACGAGATCCTCGCGCCCGCCATCCGTCTCGCTGAGCAGGGGTATCCGGTCCACGAAAGCACCGCGTACCTCTGGAGTCGCAGCGAGAAGCTGATCAAAAACGCATCGCCCAACGCCAGCGAGATGCTGTTCGACGGTCGAGCTCCACGCACCGGCGAGCTGATGCGCATGCCTACGCTCGCGCGAACCTTCCGCGAGCTCGCTACCAAGGGCAAGGAAGGTTTCTATACTGGTCGCGTCGCCCAGTCGATCGTCGACCTCGTCACCTCCCAAGGCGGAGTGCTCTCCCTCGACGACCTCAAAGACCACCTCGAACGCGGTACCGAAGAAGTGACGCCCATCAAGTACACCTACAACCACCCCGCTGCCGCCGGCGATCTGACCGGCAAGGAGGGAGTGACCCTCTACGAGTGCCCGCCCAACGGTCAAGGTCTCACCACCCTTGTAGCACTAGGGATCCTCGACGAGCTTCAGAACCAGGGTAAGATCGGAGACCTGGCCACTCTGCCGCACAACTCCACCGAGTACCTGCACGCTCTGATCGAAGCGCTGCGGCTGGCGTTTGCGGATACGAGGTATCACGTTTCCGACCCGTCGCATTCGGAGCACGACGTGGCTGCGCTCTTGCTCAACCCTGCCTACCTCGCGCAGCGAGCACAGCTCTTCGATGCTACCAAGGCTTCGGTCGATCTCGAAAAGGGAAGCCCGGTGAACAGCTGCGATACCGTCTACTTTTCCGTCACCGACGCCTACGGCAACGCTTGCAGCTTCATCAACTCGAACTACGCCGGGTTCGGTACGGGTGCTGTCCCCGCCGGCTGCGGGTTCACGCTGCAGAACCGAGGCGCGGGTTTCACTTTGACCGAAGGCCACCCGAACTGCGTCGCGCCGCGCAAGCGGCCGTACCACACCATCATCCCCGCCATGGCTACGCGCGGCGACGAGCTCTTCCTGTCCTTCGGCGTGATGGGCGGCTTCATGCAGCCGCAAGGCCAGGTGCAGGTGCTGCTCAACATCCTGCACCACGGATTCACGGTGCAGGACGCGCTCGACGCGCCCCGCTTCTGCATCGGCGCCGGCATGGCCGGGCCCGAGGGCGCAACGTCCGAGGTGTACTTTGAACAGGGCATCGACGACAAGACGGTCGAGCAGCTGGAAGCGATGGGCCACAAGGTCAAGGTGGTCGACGGTTGGGGTAGGTTCCAGTTCGGAAGGGGGCAGGTGATCATGAAGGTCGAGGCGGGCGAGGATAGGTTGGTTTGGGCCGCGGGGAGCGATCCGAGGGCGGACGGGATGGCGATTGCGCAGGTGTGAGGCAGGAACCTTTGACCATGAATGTTGGCTAGCTTTGAACGAATTCATAATCACAAGGTAATCACGAATGATTCTCAAACGCATTCGAGTCGATCTGTTACGCTGTGACGACATGAACAAGGTGAAATTTCGCATTGTCCGCCAGCACCCTCGCTCAGTGATAATACATTCTCCACCCCTTCCCCTCCTCCTCCTCTGCCCCCACCCACCCCCACTTCACCCTGACCACCTCCTCCGCGAACCCCTCTCCCCTCTTGGGCACCTGCCGATCCTTAAACCAGCTCTCTATCGCATTATACGGCAGCAACGCCCTCCTCTCCTCCCCTTGCCTCCTCCCCGCAAACGCCCTATAATGGTTGTTGTGCACACACGTCGCTTTATCCACATCGAAGTACACACACCTGATCTTGGCCCCTACCGCCCGCGCCAGGTCTACGTAGTGCTTGCGCGTCGCACGATCCCGATTGGTGTTGTCGACGACGCACGAGCGGCCGTCGGCGATGCTGTCCGAAACGACACGTAGACACTTGTCCCGCGTCCGCAGGTGGTCCTGGTTGACGTGGAGGTGGGTCGCCGCGAACACTCGGTTGTAAAGGAAGGTTTTGCCGGCTGCAGGCGGGCCGACGAAGAGCACGATCTCCGGTCGACTCTGATCGCCCAGTATCGTCCTGGCAACGCTTGCGTCGTGAGCTAGATCCGAAAGCTCGACGCTAAGCATCTCGTCTTCCGGCTCGTCCAGCAGCCCCTTCAGCAGCGCCCCCTCCGCCGGTCTCGCCGCCCACGGCTGAATCGGAACCACCCACTCCTTGTCCCTTCCTAAAAAGTACTCTTCAGGCGTGACAAACGCCAACCCGGCATTCAACGCCCATTTCAGATCCGTATCCGAGTGATCGCGATACTTTTTCCTCCCCGCCGCATCGCCGACGTAAAAGCTTTCCTTGAGGTCCACCTCACCTCCATTGACCCGCAAAAACTCTCGAAACATGCCCAACCTCGGTTTGCGATACACGTCGTCTGCCAGCGCCGCAAAGACTCGTAGCGGTACGTTGATTGCCGCGGCAATGTGCGACATCTTTTTCTTCCACGTTGTTAAGCCTTTAGAGGAAGATGTCGAAGTTTGTTTCTGGTTCGTGATGATGACGATCGCGAAACCGTCGTTGTGCTGCTGCTGGATTCGGCTTATGACCGACGAGCCAGAGAAGAGGAACTGAAAGTCGTATTCGTCCGTCTTCGAGGGGAACATCTTGTTGTTCTTGGGACGGACGAGCGTTCCATCGAGGTCGTAGAATGCGACCTTTGAGCTGGGCTGCGGATCGCCATAGGTGCCGTGCAGGCAGGTCTTGGCGGGACCGAGCGGGTCTAGCCATTTGAAGGCCGAAGACGAGGAGGAAGCGCCGTTCGCTGACGTGCTTGCGGTAGCGGATCGCGGTTGGAAGATGGACGCCAGTTTTGGTGCCGGCTGCTTCACCCCATTCGCAGAGCTGCTTGCGGCGCTGGTTGCACCGCTGGAAGAAGCAGCCTTCACCTCCGCCGCTGCCGCGTCAGGAGCTCGGACCGGCAGGCTAGGCTCGTCGTCTTCGTCGTCGGAGGACCCATATTTGGCTCGTTTCGCTGCTGACGAGCTGTCCTGCTGCGGCGCGAGCGTCCGTTTCATCACGATGCCTCTGAAAGAAAACCTTGCGAAATGGCTCCTCGAAGCGCCCGCAGCGCTGATCCGAATGATGCTATTGATAGACCACACCGTAGCAGCGAGTTGTGCGTCGTTGCTGGCAAGATTGCTGTGCTGCTGACCTGATGCTCGATGTGTAGATGGAGCGATTGAGACGGTCGAAACGTTGGATGGTGGTAGAAAGCGTGGGATGGTGGTGAGAAGAAAACCTAGCAGCGGGGTGGTGGTCCGTGAACTGAACCCTTTATTTTTTATTTTTTTTGGCAAACAAAAAGTCCCACCAGAAAATGGCTAAAAAAACGGGGTCAAGAAAATGATCCTATAAAATCTCCCCCTCCTCCTCGTCGCCTTCTATCCTCACTACCACCACCATCTCAGCCGACACACACACTTCAAAGCACAAACGCACAGCTCCTAAGTACAGCTCCTACGTACAGCAGTAAGATCTATCTGATTTCAACCGAACTCTACACCAAAAGCACGCCAAATCCAACTCCTACTCCTCGGAAGTCGTCGCATTCTGTGCTACCACCTCGGGGCATTCCGGCCTGGTCAGGTTAGCGCCTAGCTGACCACCTAGCCAGATAGCTACGCCATTGGTCCAGCCGAAGCCAGTTTGAACAACGTACTCCCCCCCTGACCCCGCTGCGTTCACATCCGAGGCATTGAACTTTTCAAACATGTTCCCAATGGCGGTGGAGGCATTGAGACCATTGGCGGTGAGGACGGCGTCGGGAACGGGCTGGAACGCCGGGTCCGTAGTATTGAGCTTTCCTCCCGTCGCCCTCCACGAACAAAGCGCAGAGGCGACATACCGGTTCGCCAGCTCGCGCACCAACTCGTCTCTCCAACTCTCGCCGCTCGTGTTGTTCCCCGTGTTGAGCGGCGGCTTGACCTCCCTGTCCGGCTCGCCCACTACCGTCTGCCCGGCCAGCGTCTCATTGATCACGCTCCCCGGCTGATTCTCCAACCCTTGCACCGGCAGACTATCCTCCGTCTGACCCAGCTGGTTCGAGCCGTTCACCATGGGGATCAACGCAAACGTCCCGTTCTCGGCCGCCAGCTGCGGTCCAGCCGCCAACACGTCGGGCAAGTTCCTCAACGCCTCGAGCGCGATGTACGTATGCGGAGGCCAGGCATTGGCGAAATCCCACTGCTGACCAGTCGTAACCAACGATGCCGGCAGGGTGCCGTTGAACCGATCGATGATGTAGCGGAGACCGGAGAAGACCCCCTGCAGGTTGGAGCGGCGGGTGTCGAGGCTGATGCTTTCGTTGACGAATTCTTGCGGTAGAACCTGGGCCCACAGCGGGAAGAAGCCGGCTGGGGTGAAGAAGGGAGCGCGATCACCTAGGGTGGTATTAAAGTCGTAGAAGAATTTTTTGGAAGGATCCCAGAAAACGTCGAGGATCGCCGCTTTTCGCGCTCGCGCTCGCGATGCCCAGTAAGCCGCTCGAGTAGCGTTGGGCTGCGTGCCGTTGACGGACATCTTGTAGAACGCAGAGAGCTTCTGCTCGCATGCAAAAAGGATCGAGTTGAGGTCGACAGGCAGCTGGGCAGCGGTGTTGAGGAAGCGCTGGGCAGGGATGGTATCCGTCAAGTTGATCGTGGGTCGCTTGGACCAGCGAGCAGCCGAATAGTCGCTGCCGCTCTCTGCTCCCGAAGCGATGTCCGAGTAGAGCGTGGCCTTGGCTGTATCGTTGAGATCCAAACCCGACTGGTTGGCGAACTGGACGGTCTTGTAGTCTTCCAAGTAGCTCTCGGGACGAGGAGCCGAAGTGTCCACTTTGTAGTGCGTAATGTTGTGCGTCCGGTTGGTAAACGGCGAGGTGAACTCGATGGTACGGTTGGTCTTCCAGAACGACATTTCGCGCTCCAACAGGGGGAGAAAACGCTGCAGCACCGAAGTGTCGTTGTACGCCTGGATGTACTTGTCGATCATGAGCGTAAAGAAGGGAGGCTGCGAACGGTTCTCGTAGTACAGCCTGTTGCCGTTGGGGATGAATCCGAGTCGATCGATCAGGTCGCCGAAGTTCTCGAGGATCGCCTTGACCACCGACTGAAGCTGCGAGGTGATCAACCCTTCGATGACGAAGAACGTATCCCAGTAGTAGAGCTCTCTGAAGCGTCCCCCAGGCACGACGAAGACGCGGCTCTCGTTGAACGGTATGAACGACGATACGCAACCATCGCACTGCACACCGGACGGGCTGGACGAGTTGGTCGTCCGCGCAAGCAGCTCCCAATAGCTGTGCACCTGCTTCAACCAGTCCCTCACCACCTCATCCTCAACACCCTGCAAGAATTCGGGATCTTGGACAAACTCGCTGCCCAGATCCGCAGGCACCAGCTCCACACCTTCGGCGACAAAGTTGTCGTCTACGAACTGGATGATCTCGTCGTAGGTGATGTTGCTTGCGTTGCCACCGCCGAGCTTGTTGAAGTTGTCGAGGACAACCGATTCCGGCTTGGACGTGGCTTTGTCAACAAACGTCTTGCTGTCCTTGAAGATGCCGGCGAGCTGTACGGCTTGGAGCAAGGGGCCGGGGCAGTAGATGGGGGACGTGCAGAGCTCCTGTGCGGGTGGGAGGGGGCCGGTGGGGATGAAGGCGGTTGGAGTGGTCGTGGCCGAGGGTACCGCGGCGGGAGGTTTCTCGGTGAGTGGGTTGACGGAGGAGCTTGAACCGCTAGCCGAGGAGGTAGCGCTGCCGGTGACGGTCGAGGAAGCAGAGGTGGCCGACGAAGCGGCGGCGCTGCTGGCGCTCGATGCGACGCTGCTGACCATGGACGTTGTCGAGCTTGCAGATGTAGCGCTGCTCGAGGAGTCTTGAGCTGCGACCGCTGCCAACGCAGGCAGCAGCGCGACGAGCGACTTGAAAGGTAACCGCATCTTGATGGATCGAAAGGGTTGGTGAGGAAAGGGGTCGTGGTAGGTTCTCAATCTTCGAACCCTTCCCTATATATTGTCAGGCCCATCTCGCTCAGAAACCACATCCACGAGGAGGGCGCATGATCAGCCTAAAGCGGGGGCAGTTGACCGTCCCCACACCGCTTCTGTCCCCGCCAAGAAGAAAGCCAATGGGGCTAAGACAGGAGCAACGTCACTTTTTGATGGCTAAAGTTGTGGAGCGCACAATTTGACTTGCAGCCGACATGTTTCAGCTGCCGAGTTGTGAGTGAAAAATGAAATTTTTGCGTGTCGTGGGCCGAATATCGGAAGAAGCTCGACGCTTCGGCCTCTTGAACGGAATGCTTGGGCATGAGACCAAGCAGAGTTGCCGAAGTGATGTTTGCAGGACGGGGAAAAAAAGCGTAGCAAGCTCTGGGAGATCTTCGGCGGATCCTTCGCAGCTGCAAGCGAGTTTTCAACGTTGTTACTTGGAACGCAGCTCCGAACGAACGGTTGTCGAAGAATGACGATGCTATTTAGAGGACGTGGGCAAGCGAGGTGCAAAACATTTCGGTATTCAAAAAAGCCGCGTGAGCGAAGAGCTCGAGGCCGTGTTCCTAGCCGTTGCCAGTGCGTACACTGTGGTACAACCCCCATTTTCGGCCATGCTGTGGGATTTGGGAGGATGCCGATCGTGAGCTCGCTTGCATGGAGGTTTCGTTCATCATGGCATGCGGGTGGTTGGTTTCGGGGTCCGAAGAGGCGACACTGCCTCGTCGCCATCCGCAGTCATTGCTCGCTCTCGACCGGGTTGAGTCAGACGAACCGAACGCATGAAGTAGCTCTGGTCAGCTGCTCGGTTGTCAGAGGGTAGAGTTGCAACTCCGAACCTTTGTGCTGGTCATGCTGCATCTGCGGTTGAGATGTGGGGTCGCAAGCGAGCGATGTTTGCTGCCGATGTGTGTCAGTCGCTGTGGATTTGACGGGCGAGTCGGTCAAGAGCAACGCTGCGGTTTGCGAAGAAAGAGAGAGTCGGCGTCCACCTTGGTGCTGCATCGCTGACGTCGTTGACGTCGTTGTGCTTTTGCGGAGTGATAGTCGATCGCCGATTTGGAGAAAATTGAGGAAGAGATCCATCAGATCCATCTTTCGTTTCTGTCAGGCCGCATCGCGTGGACAATTTTCTGATGGCGGGCCGAGGATACCCGGAGCCACCACGCCGCTCTTCGTCCGCGGATCAATGGGTGTTCATACAGTATGAGCGAGCCCGTGGCTTTTGCGAATCCACAAGTTGGATTTTGCGACATCGTTTCTCCATGGCATCATCGATGTCGACAGACGGGCGGACTGCAAGGTCGAAGTCTGATCAGCTTGGATTGCGCTTCATAGGCACGAGAATTCAAGCGAATGCATCCTTGTGCGCAACCTTCTAGGCCGACTCGATGCGCACCGAGGGTTTCCGTGGGAACGATGTAGCAGCTCGCCGCGGATCAAGTCTTGGCAGCATGATCGCATTGTCACTCTGCCTCAAGAGGGCAGGCCCGGGAATCGTCGTCCGAGATGAAATAGGAGCGCGGCAAGCCAGCAAGCCAAGAATCGAGAACGACCATTGACACGGGACGAGGTTGCCGCTGGCGCACCCGCTTTTACGCATTTTTTTACGCTGGCTGTCGCTGTTTTTGGATGCCGACGTCGATTTGGACAAAAGGCTCACCCCACCTTGGGCCGAAATTGAATCCCAGCTGGACTCGAGGTTTTCCGGTGGAGCCACCAGCGAGGTGGATACTTTTGGAGGACAACTCTTCGGAGATGACCTCTTTCGGAAGAGACCGGCGAAGACAAGGGCGGTGACATGCTACAGGTGCCACTCGAACTCGATCGACATGCTCGTTGTGCTCGCCTCGAGTGCGGACAATGACGGTGAGCAAGACGGAGACGGAGCGAGACCGGCGCATTCCAAAGCTCTTTGTCCATGCTCATCGCTCGACGAAAAAAAGGGGTTTTCCAACCGAATTTCTGTTTCGATTTTCAAAATGCCCTAAGACCGGCTTAGATCCGATGCTGATTGCCAGTGTGTGTCTGAGTGACAGAGCAAGGTGGGAATTCCATCGGCCAACCTTATCCGCGACACTCAGCTTGCAGCTGGATCTGCATCAGCTGCGACAAAGACGACCGCTGATCTTGTCGGCAACCTCATCTCATTTCGCATTGTCGCAAATCTGCGAGAAACTCACACTGCTCCGACGGCATCGTGGGATTGCCGACGAAGACGATGATGAGAGGCTGCAAGGTGGGTCAACGGCAATGCCGATGCCTGCTGTCAAAAATGGGAGAAATGGCGATCAGAGATATCCGCTGCATTTGGCGGCGCCGCCTGCTACGAGTGACCGGTCCGGCTAAATTAGGCGTGCCTCACTACAATGTACAGCCGCTTCCATCGAGGAGATAAAGCGGCTGCAATGGCAATCTGCATGTGCTTCGATAGGGGAGCTTGAAGGGGTGTGCGCTCCAAGGGATCAGCTTCGGTTTAAGTTGAGTTTGGTTCGGAGCATCTCCGCACCTCGCATTACGGATGTTCCCACCGTTGTTGCGCTCTTTGCCTCACTCTCCTCTTCATCCTCGGTTCATAACCGACTCATTGTGACAAAGCCTCAAATCCGGTTCTCCTCTTCACAGCTTTCCACCACCCTGTCAACTTCCCACGCCTCTTTGTGATTTCAGCTTCTGCGCACTCCCGCCGAAATCACACCGACATCCGCACAATCACAACCACCACAATCACATTCACATTCACAATCGCACTCACAACCTGTCACTTGACCAATCAGTCGGATCAGTCGGATCAAGCCCTGCCCTCACCGCCACCAACGACGAGCAACACCATCACCATCCCTTCGATGCTCATATCCTAGACTCGACGAGAAAGCACACCTCACCAACATGGCCAGCTCCGATCAGGGCTTGGGTCGCAAACGCACCCTCGCAGATCCATGCTCTTCGTCCCAGCCACACCCAAAATGTCCAAGAATAGCTTCATCCTGCTCCTCCACAGCAAGTCCGCACATCAATTCTCGCTCAGCGATACCTGACTCGCAGCATTGCTATCCTAGCTCTTCAGCTTCCGCTTCATGCGACACTCCATGCAACACTTCGGCATCGTCATCGGGCAACGACCCCTTTCCACGCTACTCCCTCGGCATCCCTCATCTCGACCTCTTGCTTCCCGTCCGCGATGGCCTCGATCTCCTTTATGCCTATCACCAAGGCATCGGCTGGATCTACACCCCTGTCGACCGCACCACTCTCCTCGAGACGCTAGAAGAAGCCGAACGTCATGGCGCCGACTCGATCCACCCTCATCGTCTCGCTTGCCTCTTGGCTGCACTTGCCCTCGGAGATCTCTTCTTGCCCTGCTTCTCCCCATCCACAGCAACCTCGTCACGATCCGAGAGTGTGGCTGCTGCATCCACAAAGCGCGGAAGGATCTGGTTCGGCGTCGCTTCCGCCTGTCTTGCCGGCTCACGTAAGAACATCGAACTCATGCACAACCCTACACCTGATGCTTGCTCGGCACTCTACCTCATGTCCACGTACTTGCTATGCTCCAACGACGAGGAGCTTTTCCACCGCTCGCAAGGTCTCACAGGTCTCGCGCTCATCCTCGCCAAGTCGGCGCTCTACCCATCCTGCGCTCCGTCGATGCAGGCACGTTCGGCATCCCAGGCGTCCGCACCCTCCGTTGCAAGCCGCCATCAGGCAGCGGCTGACATGGCGTCCGCAACAGCGTCCAGACCCGCATCATCATCAGCATCACCGCTTGCTGTCGCTGCTGCGAACGCCGCTACCGATCAGGACCGTCTCCACTGCACAAGACTTCTCAGCGATCTCATCTTCCACCTTCGCTGTCAGTCCCTCACCTTTGCCCTCCCGTGCCCCTTTGCGAGCAACTCACCTCCACAGAGTGCTTTGTCCCTCGCCAACTTTCCGGACGTCCCCACCATACAAGCCATCTGGACCGCTTTCGGCACGCCATTATACGCCAGCTTGGACGCCTTCGGTAGCCGCTACAGCCCCAACATCTTTCACAATTGGAAGCTAGGTCTCGCCGATCTCATGCATCAGGTTTCGACCCTCACCAACCAGGCCATCACGCTCGACAACCTCACTTCGCCTTTTACCGCTTCATGCAGTGCAGAGACGGCGACGTCAGATCAGCGCAAAGAGTCCAAGACGATCACCCTTCCGGAGCATAGCCACATCGTCAAGCTCGACGAGAGGATTCGACGCTATCACGCCAGCTTGCCCGATTTCTTGCTCTTGCACAAGCCGCTCCCCTTCGAGATGGCCGGCAAAGTGGATGAAGACGAGCTGGCTCAGATCATCTGCCAGCGTCATGTCGCGTGTTCCATGGTGCACCGCATGCTCATGGCGTTGCACAGACCTTGGTTCCTTTCGGCTCTTGCGTGTAAATCTCGTGCTGCAAAGGCAGACACGACGCAGCTGTATCGCAGTCCTGTGACAGCTTCAGAGGTCAGCGCTACGTCGAGCGAGACGCAGTCGGACCAAAACGCGTTCAAGTCGGAGGCAACAGAATCCGCATCTGTGGAAACTCCATCACCATCCGCCATGTTCTCTCTGTCTGCTGTCTTGCGCTCGGCGACATGGCAGACGGAGACGTATGCGAGCGCTACAGCATGCGCTCCGCCACAAGCACTCGCTTGGTGGCAGTTCACCAACAATGCTCTCGCAGCGGCTGTCGTCCAGGCCACAGCCTTGCTTCGCCTGTCGTGCCCTTTGAAGAGTAATGACTCGACACCAGCAAAGGAAGCGCCGACTGCTCACAAGGCCGATCCATCCTCGCATTTCCACACTCAGGTTCGCAGCGATCTTGACAAGAACATTTGCTCTTTCCAGAACGTCGCCAAGCGATGCAAGTTGGCTGCGAAAGCTTTGCCCTTCTTGCAGCGTGTCAGTTCGGCCATCGACTTGGGCATTTGCAAGTCCAGGGCACCGTCCGGTCAGGATGCGCTACAGAGCGGCGTCTTGACCGAGCAAGATTGTCGTTCAACGTCAACCGCCGCATCACCAGTAACAACACCATCATCAACAACGGACAATTTGACTAGAACGTGCTCCGACCGCGTTTTGAGTTCTTTCACTTGTAACAACATTAGCAACAGTCATAGTAACAGCATCAGCAGCAGCACTAGTAACAGCAACAGCAACAGCACCAGCACCAGCAACAACATCATCAGCACTTCCAACAGTAACAGTAACACCAACGTCACCAAGAGCGACTCGCTGCCCATCGACGGTCGTTCCATTGCCTCCAACCCAGCCTCAAGCGGAGTAGACTCCTCCCTCCACAACTCGAGCACTTTGGCAGACCTCAACGGCAGTCAGCACGATCGCTCCACCGATGCAAGACGTGCCTCCAGCGCCAAATCCGAGCTAGAAGCCATCTTTGGTCCCATCGCATCTGGGCTCGAGCGGTCGAAAGCATCCGCAGCGCAGGCTCCGATGAAACCGCTTTACCGTCAGAGTTGGGAGCCGATCCCCGTGCCGCCTAGCACTCAAGGATTGCGAGAGGGCGACGATCTAAGCTCCCAGCCGCCGTCTAGTGACGATGCGGGCTCTTCGTGTGCGTCTTCCGGGTCAGGCACGTGTCCTCAAACGCCTCGATCGGCGTCGCCTCAACTCAATGCGGAGAGCGGTGGTCAGGAGGCCACGGACGAAGTCAAGTCAGGAGAGGAGAGCAAGAAGAAGCGCAATTCGGCGTCCGATCTGGTGCTAGAGTGTATTCGATTCTGGCAGCCGGAGATGCTTTCTTCAGCAGCGGCGAGGCGGGAGTGAGAAGCGGTAGAAATCAGAATCATCTCGTTTTCCTCTCGATCAGACATGGTGTTTGCAGATGAATTTTTGATATTGCTCGTGTGCGAATGGGACTAGTCGAGAGCAGGCGCATCCTGCCCAGCCTTCCAAGTGAACTTGGAAGCGTAGTGATCTTTCCTGAATGTCTTCTGTCCGACGCCGTACAGCTTTTCGCGACTCGTGATGCCGATGGTTTCGTTGATACCGAATCCGCTCTCCGGCCCGTCTTTGACGGTTTCGTGCTTGGGCTGTTCTACCTTTGGGTAGTCGGACCAGACGACGCCCCTCTCCTTGAGGATGGGCACTACGAGGGATACAAAGTCTTCGAACGTGCCCGGAGCGAGGGTGTAGGCGAGGTTGAAGCCGTCGACGCCGGCTAGCTCGATCCATTCCTGCAGCTGGTCGGCGATGGAGGTGGGTGAGCCGACGATGGTGGGGCCGAGGCCGCCGAGTTTGATCTTGTTGGCGACGGCGGCCTTGTTCCACTTGGGGACGTGGGGGTCTTGGGTGGCGAAGTTTTCGACGGCGGATTTGATCGCGTTGGATTCGGTGGTGCGCAGCTCTTCGTCGTCGGCGTACGTGGAGAGGTCGATACCGGTCCATCCGCCGAACAGGGCGAGCGCTCCGTCGTCGGAGCCGTGCGCGAGGTGCTGCTCGTACTTCTGCTGCGCTTCCGCGTCTGTACGGCCGATGATGGGACACAGCAGCGCGAGGACTTTGAGCGAGGCCGGATCGCGTCCAGCTTCCGCCGCGCCGGAACGCGCAGCGTCGACCCTCTTCTTGGCCACCTCGGGCTTGTGTGCGGCGATGAAGATCACTTCGGCGTGCTTCGCGGCGAAAGCCATACCGGGACCGCTGGATCCAGCCTGGTAGATGACCGGAGTGCGCTGCGGTGACGGCTGGCAGATGTGCGGTCCGGGAACGCTTTCAAAGTATCTTCCCTTGTGATTGATCTGTCGCACTCTCTCGGGCCGAGTGTAAACCGGCTTACTCGCGTCGAGCACCACAGCATCGTCGGCCCAACTGCTCTCCCACAGCTTGTAGACCACGTCCATGTACTCGTCGGCCACCTCGTACCGCTTGCTGTGCAGCTCCTGGTTCTTGGCCCCGAACTGGCGCGCTGCGCTGTCGAGGTAGCCCGTGACGACGTTCCACCCGACCCTCCCGTTGGTCAGGTGGTCGAGCGTCGAGAACCGGCGCGCGAGCTCGTAGGGGTGGACGTAGGACGTGGTAGCCGTGATTCCGAACGACAGGTTCTTGGTCACCGCCGCCATCGCAGAGATCAGCAGCAGCGGGTCGATGACGGGAAACTGCGCTCCGGAGGAAAGGGCTGCGTCGAGGTTTCCAGCGTATACGTCGTATCCGCCGAGAACGTCGGCGAGGAAGAGGCCGTCGAAATGGCCGGATTCGAGGAGTTTGGCGTGATCCGTCCAGTAAGATAGTTTGTTGTGGTGCGAAGAACGGTCGGCAGGGTGCGTCCAGAGTCCGGGAGACTGGTGGCCCGAGCAGCCCATCATGAAGGCGTATAGGATCATGCGTTTGGGAGCCGAGTCGGAGAGGCTCAGCTGGCCGACGGCGGAGGCGCTGTCGTGGGTTGCGGTCGGGGGTGTCATGTTGGGCAAGACGGCGAAGGGGGGTGGGTGAAGGTGGTCTTGAGAGAAAGGAAAGCTGGTGAAGGGGGTGAACGGTTCTTATACAATCTGTACGGATGCCATAGACTGAGCGAGTAGGAAGAATGTCCGGCGTGCACAGACTTACAGTCACATCTGACTTGATTCAGATCCGTCCCTCACAACTCACGAGAAGAAGAACCAGCCGTAACCGCAAGCAAGATCTGAAAGCGACCCTCCGCGGTACAGTCAGCCAACCGTCGCTTCTCCACCGATGGATCAATGCTCACAATCGAATGGCGCCATACCACCTCGGTACCACCCCGACCTCAGTACCACAGATCTGAGCAGCGGAACGGCAATCCTGTACCGCGGCGGGGAAGCCAAATGGAGCCGAACGACGCTAAGAGGGACTCGAGATGGCGTGCTCTTTTTTCCTTGAGCATTGTTGGACAGCTCCGACGCGCAGATGGGATGCGCACGCCATTTGCAGCTGGATTCGCACACCATTTCCGCGCTAATCGAGATGAAGATGTTGCCCGATCGCAAGATCGGTTCTCCACAATCTCACGCGGGAGGACCATGGAAAGCGGATCTCATGCGGGTTCGGTGAGACTTTCACTCGAAAGGGTTCGCACACGCTGTCGAGTGGTGTTCTCTTCTCGAACCAACACCATACAGTCCTACATAGAAGAAGAAGAAGGGCGGATCGGAACACTCGCTCTAGGGAAGCGTAGATCGTCGGAAAGAGCAAGTGGAGATGGCCTCACACGATGCCCCACCATCAGCGCTAGTCGACTTCATCGCAGGTACCGCTGGCGGTATCGCCTCGCTCCTTGCTGGACATCCTTTTGATACGGTCAAGACTCGGCTGCAAGCACAACCCTCTTCCGCTACTGCACCGCCAATATCAACCTCCTCCTCCTCCTCCTCCTCTTCAACCGCTTCCACCACCAAACTCTCTCCTTCAGCTTCCGTCCACTACTCAGCCATACCTCGCCATGCAGGATCCTCATCAGCCACGCTCACCCTTCCCCCAGGCGGTCTGAGCGTAACACTCCCCGCCTACCGCTCAGCAACCCACGCCTTTCGCATCATCATCCAGCAGGAGCGCGTCTACGGACTCTACAAGGGCATCACCTCCCCCATGCTCGGCGTGGCTGTCATGAACGCGTCCATCTTTGGACTCTACAACATCACCCTTCGCTTCCAGCAACAGCATCGCTTCTTCGAGGGCCATCCGCTCGCACAAGTGTTCATCGCCGGGATGCTATCCGGTCTCGGGTCGTCGTTGATCACCGCGCCGATAGATCTGGTCAAGATCCGGGAGCAGATGAACACCTCGTCCCGGCAAAAACCGGGCACATGGAGCGTTTTCAAGCAGGTGGTGAAGCAGGAAGGTGTGGTGAGAGGGCTCTACAGAGGATGGTGTACGACGGCGGTGAGGGATCTAGGCTACGGACCGTACTTTGCGACGTACGAACTGCTCAACGAGACCATCCGTGGGTGGACCGGCAGACCGTTGAGCAACCTAGATATGGCCCTGAGCGGTGGTATTGCAGGTGTCGTCGCTTGGCTGAGCACGTTTTGGGCGGACGTGGTCAAGACCAAGATTCAAGCCACGACAAAGTTCGACGATGAGCGAACAGGAAGAGCAGGAGGAAGGAGGAGTTTGTTTTGGGATACTGCGAGACAGACGTACGCGAGATGTGGGTGGAGAGCGTTCTTCGTTGGGGTAGGGCCGACGGTGTTAAGAGCGTTGCCGGTGAACGCGGTGCTGTTCGTGACGTATGAGGGTGTCAAGGAGGTGCTTGTGTCTAGAGGGTTTTAGGTTTGAAAGGGAATGTAATTCTAACCGCAGAACATGGATAGCAAAACTTTGTGTGTGATGGGATGTGTATGTCACAGGCAGAATCGGCTTCTAGTGCTTGTGCAAGTGTCTAGCCAGCGCATCGATATGCTGCCCCAATCGCTTAGCTTCGCCCTCCAGCCCATCCCCGTTGTCCAGCGTGATCGCCTCCGTGACACCGGGGAAGGTCGTCGCTCCATACCCCAACCACCTTCCCGGCGCCGTACCCAGATGCTTGTACCACTCCCTCCCCTTCAACCCTTCCTTCGAGATGAGACCCTGTTCGAAAGTCTGCAGCTTCTTGTTCATCCTCTTGACCTCCAGCAGCACCTTCCAGATCTCCTTTTCGATCTTGTCCTTGCCGTGGTCGCCACGGTGACGCCCGTGCTTCTCAGCAAGACGCACCAGCTTCTCCTTCAGATGCACCTTCTGGTGCTCAAAGTGTCGCGCCGAAACCTCCAACTTGTGAACCGAGTGTCGAAGACCATTGAGCCAGTGCGGAGCTCGCACACCGGCACCCACGGGGACACCCAACTTCTTCTCGGCCAGCTTCTCGATCTTGCCCAAGTACCTGCTGAGCTCTTTCGCATAATCCTGCACATCGATCGGCGCAAACAGCTCGGTACTCGCCTCGATCGCCATCAACCCGACGATCTTGGCCGCTGCTTCATGCCTCTTGAACCCGGGATCGCCAAAGTTGTCCATCCAGTAGAAGCTGTCGTAGTTCGAGTGGTACATGTACACTGGATCCGTGGCTGAGCGCTTGAAACCCAGATCGGTGGACGCGATACCGAGGTGCTGCAGGAACACGGTGTAGTCCGAACCCGAGCCGAGGGGGTGGTATGCATCCAACGCAATCTTTTTCGAAGGCGCATTCGGATCGTCGACTTTCCCAGCCGCCTTCTGCACAAACTTGGACAGAGACGGCGACGACGAAGCCTGCAGAATCGACCCAGAAACGGAAACATCGACATTGTGATACGCAACCACATGCTCCCGAATCCACTCGGCGTAATCCTCGCCGAACTCGGTCGACCCCACCAGCCCGTACTCTTCGGCATCCCACGACGCGAACACGATCGTACGCATCGGCTTCCACCCTTTCTTGTACAACTCACCCAGACCTCTGATCGCTTCGTGGAACGCAGCTGTCCCGGAATTCGGATCGGCAGCACCAAACGTCCACGCATCTCGGTGGTTGCCCAGCACCACCACTTCCTCGTTGATGTGTCCAGGGAGTACGGCATAGGTGTTCCAGATGTCGCGAACTTTCAAGTCAACGAAGTTCTCGAGGTGTACAATGTCGTCGGAGGGACCGGTCCAGTACTCGACGCCGTCGATGGCGCCTGCGAGGCGGTCGTTGACGGACGATGCTGGGAGGCCTTTGCCTTTCATCGATTCGAGAAGCACTTTGGCTTCCGAGTAGGACAGCGGCAGGGAAGGAATCTTGGGCAGCGAGTCTGCGTCTTCGGGCTCCAACCGAGTAGCGTTACGGTAGGAAGGTTTGCCCGGGGTAGAAGGATCACCGGGGTAGAACGACAGTCCCTGAACCGAGCCACGCTGAACAGCGGAGGGATTGCGAGCAGGTCCGTCCGGGTAGGCCTTGTGTCCGTTGGCTTCGGTAATCTCACCGTCTTCGATGGTGTCCGTATAGATGATGACGCCGACAGCGCCGGCTTCCTGCGCAGCGCGAACTTTGAGGCCGCGGAAGTTGGAGCCATAGTCGACGAGGACGATCTTGCCTTTGACGTCGATTCCCTTTGCTGCGAGGTCGGCGAAGTCTTGTTTCCTGCCCATACCCGCGAACACGATCTGGCCGGAGACGCTGCCGGAAGCCGAGTAGCCGTGGAACAAGGGAACGCCGCGAGAGCTGGTAGGGTCGGCATCGAGTACGTCTTCTTTCAACTTTGCGGTCCAGTAGGGCTCATCAAGCTGACCAGGTTTCGAGAGCGTCAGCGACGAGTTGATGGGGTAGTTGAGCCAGACAGCGTAGGTATCGGTCCAAGCTCGAACGCCGGTTTTGCCGGCAGCGCCGGTGAGGTAGGCCTGGCTTTCGGCAGATCCAGCGTCGAAAACCAGATCCTTCAAGTCGTCGGTCAGAGGCGCACCGACGAGGTTGCCCCACTCCTCTAGAATCTGGAGAGCGGAATTGTAGTCGCCCTCGGAACCAGCGACGTGGCTGACGTTGGTGTAGCGTTGGAGGGCTTCGCGTGCCGACGAAGCGGTGGGGATGGACAGAAAATCGGATTCGAGTTTGGCGAACCACTGCTTCCAGCGGGCTTCAGGAGAGTCGTTCGCGGCGATGCTAGCGGTAGGAGAGGCGAAGAATCCAGATCGGTAGAGGTTCTGAGAGTAACCTTGCGCCTGCTCGGTTGCGTGCGGCCAAGGTCGAGTCGACGTCCAGTGATGGCCAAGCTTGGTCACATCGGACAAATGGAAAGGGCTCAAAAAGTACAAGAGAAGTGCGAATACGAAGACGTAGAACTTCCAACCACGAAGAGTAAGCCTGCCCCACGGAGTAGCGACCCACAGAAGAGGGCCTCGCTCCACGGGCTCCTCTTGCGGACGAGGTGTCTTTTCATCGATGTAGTCGTGGTCGAGGTTGAGCGGCGTCGAGCCCAGCAGCTCTTGGTCGCTAAGTCGCTTTTCAGCCATCCTGTAATCCTAGACTCCAGGTGATGTCGATCAAAGGTCGAACGGAGAGATGTGCTGGCGAGGAGGCAAGATTATATGCTTGCCAAATGGGAAGGCTGAGCACGCGGTCGAGGATGCGTGATCAGCACAGCAAAAGTGACCGTGCAAATCGCCGGATAAGAAAAAAAGCGGCTTTTCTGGCGTGCGATTCTCAGAAATCACTGCATCGGCAATACACTCATACAGCTCAGCTGCACTTGAAGACGCACACAGACGGAGCAGCCACTTCCGAAGTCGGAAAACGCACAGGGCAGCCAACGCGCGTTTTTCAGAAGTGTTAGACTTGTTCGCAAAAAAAAGCAACTTGTTAGAGCGCTCATCGATTCTGCTCACGACCGCAAAAAGGGTCTTTTTCCTCCACCTTCACTTCTTTTCGTCGATCTCTCTTCTTCTCACTCAGCCATCACCAACAGCACCAACAGAACCTCGGGAAGAGGCAGAACGACATGTCCAACATCGCCACCCGAGGCACCACCTCAGCTATCGCCTCCTCCTCCTCCTCCAAACTCGCCCACATCCCAGGTTGGACCGTCATCGCGCGCTACTCTCGCTCCCATCGCAAATCCACTTTTCTTATTGGCGTTTTCACCGGACTCGTCCTCGGTCTTGGGTCCATCACTTCCGTCTTCTTCTTTGCCGAGCGTCGGGAACGCAAGCGTCGACGCAGAAAGTTGCGGTCGTACGGTCTAGATGACGAGGACGAAGAAGAACGAAGACGTAGGGAGCTGAGAGGAAGGGATCCGATCCAGATCAGGTCCGGGCAGGTCGTACGTGGCGTTGAAGGGTTGATTGGGAATACGCCGTTGATGAGGATCAACAGTTTGTCGGATGCGACCGGGTGCGAGATCTTGGGTAAAGCCGAGTTTCTGAACCCAGCGGGGTCGCCGAAGGATAGGGTTGCGTTGCAGATCCTCAAAGATGCTGAAGAGGAAGGGTTGCTGTATCCGCACACGGGAAGCTGTATCTTTGAAGGTACTGTCGGAAGCACAGGTATATCTCTAGCAACATTGGCGAGGGCGAAAGGGTATCGCTGTTCGATCGTGATCCCAGACGACGTGGCTCGCGAGAAAGTGGAACTGCTGGAAAAGCTCGGCGCAAAGATTCAATCCGTGCGACCGCGCGGCATCGTCGATCCACGACACTTTGTCAACGAAGCACGAGCGCGGGCAGAAGCGTTTGGCGATGTCGAGCTCGTCGGTCCCCACCCAACTGGATTCGGGACTTCTGGATACGCAGGAGCCGACGGCGGACAGGGCGAAGACTACGTCCATCGCGAAGACCTCGTCGTTTCCTCCAAACGCTCTTCTCGAGACGACGAGCAAGGAGAAGTGATCAACGAGAACCAAGCGCGTGGCTTCTTTGCGGACCAATTCGAGAACCCGTCCAACTTTTGGGCGCACTACAACGGCACAGGTCCCGAGATCTGGCGTCAAACTGGTGGGCTGATCGACGCCTTCGTCGCAGGCGCGGGCACCGGTGGAACGCTGTCTGGCTGCGCGGCGTACCTCAAACGTGTTTCGTGCGATCCGGACGAGTCGAAGCAAGGAGGAGGTTTCATTACGAGACCAGGGTCGGCGCAGGAGGTGAAAATCGTGCTGGCGGATCCGCAGGGTAGTGGGCTGTACAACAAGGTCAAGTATGGCGTCATGTACAGCGCTACGGAAGCGGAGGGTAAACGACGAAGGCATCAGGTGGATTCGGTGGTAGAGGGCATTGGGATCAATAGGATTACGAAAAACTTGCAGATGGGACTGCAGTGCATCGATGATGCGGAGCGCGTTACCGACGATGAAGCTGCGCGAATGGGGAGGTATTTGATTCTCAAGTAGGTATCTCCACCGCATCCTTTCTTCTTTCCTCGAACCCGCCGGAGAGCTGACCTTTTCGCCCATTTTGCTTTGACCTTTCCGCTCTTTCGACAGCGACGGCCTCTTCCTCGGCTCCTCTTCAGCGGTCAACTGCGTTGCCGCCGTACGAACCGCTCTCAAGCTCAAACGTTCACGCGGTGCCGATCCGCCACCGGTCGTCGTCACCGTTCTCTGCGATTCCGGCTCTCGCCACCTCTCGAAATTCCACAGCAACGACGCCCTCATCCGACTAGGTGTATCCGATGCGGGCAACGCTGACATTTCCGACATTTTGGCTGGAGTCGACTAAGTGCAATTCAATTTGTAGAAATGCTATACCGTTCGAACAGATACTGTGCTAGGGTTGAATGTTCTTTCCACTGCCACTCTTTCGCCTGTGTAACGTCTCGTTGCGCTGCGCAGGCAGTGGTGGCGCCTTTGGAGGTGATGTTGTCGATGAGGTCGACGAACTGTTTGGCTCCTGTCTTGCCGTCGATGTTTTTCGACGAGTAGAGTTGTGTGAGGAAGGGGTGGTAAAACTGGTTGAGCCACCATTTCGAGTTCCAGAAATCGCCTTCGCGGCGGTGTAGGATCGAGTGAATGAGGTTGGAGTCGCGGTTGGAATCGTCGTCCTGGACGAGCGTGTGTGCGGATTCGATGTCGTCGTTGAGTAGGTGGAGGATGCCAAGGATGGGGACTGGGTAAGGCAGCGCCGAAATGGTGGGTTTGAGGGCGGGTGAGAACGGTTTTTGTGGGCGTAGGGGTGGCAACTTGTCCGGTTGAGCGTCTCGTGAGAGGAGAACGTGGAGCTCCGGTGGGAGCGTGTGTGATGTTGAGCTCGGCATGGCGATTGATGGTGTCGACGATGTTGACGGTGTTGATGATGTCGATGGTGTTGATGGTGGCGAGCAGGATGGATGATGTCGGCGTGGGGGAGAGGACGACTCAGCAGCCAAAAAAAACGCCGCTAAACCTCCACCTCCGATTTTTAAGGTTCTGCCGGATCTTAGCGCTGAGTAACCTGCATGCTAACCGTGCTGCTCCCATCGAAAGGGGGGCACTAACTGAATGGCAGGGGAAGTGATGCTGAGCCGCTATCTGCGGCCAGGCGCACAATTGCAATGTGGAGAGCAAGCACAATACAGTGGAGGAAGCAAAGAATGTGGCGGCACTTTTGTTGTTGATCGGAGAAGAAGCTGGCACAGACGAAGGAACAGCAGCAGAAGAAGCGCAAGGAGCTGATCAAAGCCAACGCGATCACGAGGAATGCAGATCAGGTTGCATTTGTGCCAATGAAGCTTGCGAAGGATACGTTTTGGATGTGTTGTTGGATGATGCGACCTAGGCGGATTGGATGTCGGCATCAATGACAATCACTCTACCGACATTGTTCGACACCTCTATTTTTTTGACGTTGTTGTCCTGAAGCCAACAGTTGAGAACGTCAACACCATGCTCAAGAGGTTCGAACACGACGGCTTTCACCCCAACAGCCAGCTGAAAAAGTTCTGAATCAACAATGAAAGCATTGCGAACTTATGCATCACCATCTGGTCTCTCCTTGCAAACGACTCATCAAGCACGAATACCTCATCAAGCAAAGGCTGCAAACCGGACGCACCGAAAAGGTCTACCGAGACATGTGTGGAATCGGGAGCGAAAGGAGCGAGGTGAAGTGTGGACGAAACAAGAACTCGATCATATTGATGTTTCGCAACGTAGGTCAAAAGACGTACGACACTCGCGAGACAGCTATGCGGGCCTACAATCTGCTTGTCCGCCTGGCTGTCAATGAGGTCACGAGAACGCTACGTGATGTCAACAAGACCAAGTTGGCTGTCACATACAATGTCAAGTTGATGGAATCGAAAGTCACATTCACAAGAGCCAATGTCACGCTCACGGCCGGATCTTGGCGTCGCGCAGGTGAGATTGACAGTGTCGGTGATCTTCCAGGTCTGTCTTAGTCTGAAACGGATTGTGGGTCTCGTGACATGCCTTGAGCTCTCTTTGACATGTATTACGAGTGCGTTGTGCGTATCCCTTGACAAGCATGACAAGCATAGCGAGTCCTTGGACATGCATTGAGTTTTCTTTGACATGCCCACCGGCGTCTTTTCTTCTGACTGAACGCGACCACGCGGAGCAGTTGCCGATTTCTTCTAGCGGCGTCAACTCCGACAACCGACTCGGCACGCAGGGACTGTGAGAGGCATCTGAGCACACGACCCTGACTTTTTTGACTTTGACGTGGCCTTTTCTTGGATCGACAAGCAGCTTTCATTGGACACGTCGTCCGTCACTCTCGACCGTCTTTCCTTCATTCCACACACACAGACTCACTCACGGGTCATCCGACGCGCAAGACTGGTCACGATGCCTCCCAAGAGCGCGTCAAATGACGCTCAGCTCAAGAAGCGGACCACGAATCAGTCATCCCAATCCAAACCCGCAACAAAGAAGTCAGCAGGCAAGACAGCCCAGACAGCGACGACAAAATCCCGCTCCAGATCGGCGTGGCGGCTACTCTCTTGGGCTTGCTCGGCGGCCCTCTTCCTACTAGCATACCTTACGTATAGGAACAACGGCCAACTACCAACTCATCTCCTCCATCGACCCTCATCTCCGCATTCGCAACCTAACAACAGACCTGCCGGCGATAGACATCCGAGCCCTCAAAACAATTGGGGTCAGGACCAGCTTTTACCAAAGCCATTCAAGAAAGAGCCTGCCCTTCCATATCCATTACCGCCGACACGGCCGCTTCCGCAACAGCCACTACGCAAAGCCGACTCGCATCGACAAGCCGCCATCCTAGATGCATTCAACCATTCCTGGTCTGCATACAAACGAGATGCTTGGGGATACGACGAATATCATCCCATCAGCAAACATGGCTCCAACCTCAACGGCAAACATGGTCAAGGTATCGGCTACACCATCGTCGACACGCTCGATACGCTCATCCTCATGGGCCTCAAGGACGACTACGAGCAGGCGCGCGACTGGGTCCAGAACGAGCTCGACTGGGACGTTCCAGGACGAATGAACGTCTTCGAAACCACCATCCGCACTTTGGGCGGTCTGCTTTCCGCTGCAGCTCTGATCCGCGATCCGCCTCATCCCGCATTCACACCTAGCGAAGAGGATGCCGAAATGTTCATCGCAAAGGCAGTCGACCTGGCCGATCGTCTCAAGCCCGCTTTCGACACACCCTCTGGTGTCCCGCTACGAGAAGTCGACTTGGAAACGGGCGAAGCATTCCCAGACCTCAACAACAACAACTCTTCCAGTCTTGCCGAGGCAACCACGGTACAGCTCGAGTTCAAGTACCTCGCCCATCTCACTGGCGAGCACGAGTATTGGCGCATTGCAGAGCGTCCCATGCAAGTCGTGCGCAAAGCCACCCAGCTTCTATCGCACTATCAAGGCCTTCTACCCATCTTTTTGAACCCGATGAACGGCCATTTCTACAACGGCGAAGTTCGACTCGGCTCGCGCGGTGACTCGTATTACGAATACCTCATCAAGCAATGGCTGCAAACAGGCCGCACCGAAAAGGTCTATCGAGACATGTACGATAACGCTCTTAGCGGCATCAAGAAGCTTTTGACCAAGCCGTCGATTCACTCCAAACCACCGCTCTTGTTCACTGTCGAGCTGGTACCAAGGAGGATGAGGGATGGAAGACCGTACATGCAGCTCGTTGCAAAGCAGGATCACCTCGTGTGCTTCTTGGGCGGCTCGATGATGCTGGGATCCACTTCGACGAAGGATATCTTTGGTGATGCAACCAAGCGTCCTCTTCCGCCCATCTCCGATGTTGGAACGGGTGACGAGACGGACAAAGAAGACTGGAGACTCGGTCACGAGCTGGTCCGCACCTGCCTGGACACATACACCAAGACCAAAACGGGCTTGTCCCCCGAAATCGCCTTCTTCAAAACGCCTCAAGACGCCAACATGACGGATGCGCAGATGATCGCCGCCAACCGTGCGCCCATCCCACCCAACGTCGACTGGTACATCAAGAAGCCGCCTCCCTCGTATTCTGGCAAACCGAACCCACTCATCGACGCACGCAACATTCTCCGACCCGAAACGGTCGAATCGCTCTTCATTGCATTCTCACTCACCGGCGACGAAATCTACCGCGACTGGGGCTGGCAGATCTTCCAAGCATTCGAGAAGCACTGCAAGGTTGCGTCAGGCGGCTATTCGAGCATCGACGATGTAGACTCCGACGAACCGCGTCAGATGGACAAGATGGAAACCTTCTGGTTGAGCGAGACGCTCAAGTATCTTTATCTGTTGTTTTCGGATCGAGATCTGCTGCCGCTGAACAATTGGGTGCTCAACACGGAAGCGCATCCGCTGCCTGTGTTCGAGCCTAACTTTCCCACTGGTTTCGACTAGTGTGCAATCGAAGAATAAAAAGACGGATAAATCTTATGCTTTTCCAGCGTGTAGCACGATCGTGTGCCAATGAAGAAAAGAGTTGCCCCACCAAGCTTGAGCTACAATGACTTGCTCAGCTTAGCGAGCTCCAACTCAAGATTGACAAATGAAATGCAGCTCGTCTTGCGTTCTAGAAGTCGGTGCATGTATGATGCGCACCTGTGCCGCCACATCCTGCTGGATGGTTGTCTGTAAGCGAGCTGGTTCCCCCCTGAGAACGTGTTCCAGCAAAGAAAACGCTAAGCGCCTTTTCCGCGGCGGAACAAATTTATGCAGGAAAAAGCGAAAGAGTGGGCTGAAGGCTGTCAAACAAAGGATCGACGTGATGTGCTTTGTTCTTTCGCACACGTTCTTTTGCAGTCACGAAAGCCACACTCGAGAAAGCCACACAGAGCTAGAGCTTGCCAAGGTCAGCTGTCCTCCGCCTGCTGGTAGATGCAAAGTGAACGGCAAGGTTATGGCTGTGGATAGGGGTCAGAGTTATGTCTTGGGTCTCGAAGTTGTCAAGCTTAGAGTTTGGTTGGACTGCATCTGCGCTTGTTGAACGAAGCCTTGTGGCGTTGTTGCGGAACGAAGGCTACTGGAGGAGCTGTGTCGCAGCGCAGGGAGAGGATCGGGAAGCGCTGAGTCGCTGAGTACAACGTGCCGACCGTATACACCCTCCCTAACGCAGCGATTCGCTTTGATACTGCGTGATGCGATACATAAAGACGGCGCTTGTGTGGACGTCCATGTTCCCCTTTCCCTCCTCCTCCTCATTGCCGCCCCTCTCCATCCAACCCTCCTCATCAGAACACGCATTCACCTTCTGTCAATCTCCAACAATGCCGACCGCAATCAAATCACCCTTCCGACCGCTCTCTGCGGCCGTCTCCAAATACATCACCTCTCACAAAGCGCGCGTCGAAGCACAGAAGCAGGCCAAGGGCACCACCTCTGGTCCCACGGGTGCCGAAGTCGATGCGCACGTCGCCAGCACTCTTTCCAAGAAGCAGGGCGCCAATGTCCTTGCTCAGCTCGCTCAAGGCGCACAGAAAGACGACGAAGGTCGAACTCTTGGCCTGGAAGATCCTTCCGAACCAGCGCTCCAGGATTCCCCTTCGAACGTGATTCGCGCAGCCAATGCTCGCCCTCGCATCGTCCCCACGACCTCCGTCACCGACGGTCCGCTCATCGAAGAAGTCACCGAAGTCACCTACGGCCGTCAAACCTCCATCCCTGAATTCTCCGCCCCTTCCTCCACCACCGAAACACCCATCGACGTCAACCAGTACGGCTTTGTCGACCCTCGTGACTACCTAGGAACCTCCTTCGACCTCGTCGGTGACGGTCTGCACGAACCGCTCAACGTCATCATCTCTTCCTTCTCCTCTCCTTCCGTCCTCACCCGCAAAGGCCTGCAATCCTACCTCCGATCCCTCGACTTTGACCGTGAATGTCTCGGTCTGCACGCTGGCGGATTCCAAAAAGCATACATCGACCCTCGTGGCTGGCGCGATCAAGAATTCATCTACCGCCAAGTCTACACTCCCTTGGACCACGTGTTCGGAACATGCATCGAGTCGCTCGTTGGCGGCAACCACATTCGCGCTTGGCAACAGGAAGGTTCGGGTGCGTGGTTCTTGGCCACGAGCAAAGAAGAGACTGCCAGCAAGGATCACATGATCGTTCCCAACGGTTACAACCTGGGTCGAAACCTGCTGGTCGAAAAGGCACTCGGCAAGGCTAAAGATGGAAAGACGAGTTTCATGTTCACGAAGTACAAGACGGATGTACAGTTCGTCGCTGGATTGATGCCGCAGGGTATCCAAGGCGTGAACCATGATATCGCGGTGGACGGGTTGACGGCGGTGCTGACGGTGACGGTGGTGCCGGAGACGAGCTGGTTTGCGGCCAAGCAGGGTGAGGTGAAGGAGAACATCGTTGTTGACGATGAACCTGAAGATGAAGCTGCGGGTAAGGAGGAGAAGAGACAGCGCCGTACGTCGCTCGTGAGGCGCTTCAGCTTGTCGAAGGGTGCTCCTCGTCGTCAGAGCGTAGACCACCAGGGTGAGGTGGAAGCTAAACCGCACATTTGGCAGAAGCTGAGGAGGATGTCGGTTCTAGAGGCCAGCCTGCTCAGACCACCAGTGTTGGCGCCGTCGCTGCTGCTGAGGAGGGCGACGCTGCCCCCGCTCTCGATTCAAGCTCCACCGTGGCAGAGAATGCCGAACCTGACGCCGCCAAAGCTCAGCCGGCCGGACTCGTCATCGCTGCACCTCCCATCGCCGCTTGAATCTTTCCCACGTTATGACCATTCACGACCATCTGATACGATAACGAACAACAATTTCCCTCTTTGTCCCCGCCTGTACATCGTCACCTGCTATACCAAACAATACCCTCTCATGCAATACCACATGCTCTTACCCTTCATCCTGATTGATCAAAATCATCTTCATTGCATACGCGGCACTCTACTTTGACAGCGCCTCCTGACCCGCCTGCCTACTCTTCTGAAGCTCCACATTTTCCTTTCCCTCGATCTCTCGCTTCACTTTTTCGGTGCAGAACCACAGATCGCGCAACCTCGGTGTGCAGTTCTTCTCCAATTCAGCGTCTCCTTTTGAAGTGAATTGTTCGAGACACTTGTCGTAGGCGATGACTTGAGCAACGCAGCGATTCTTGATCTCGTTGAGTAGCGGGACGGCGGCGGCAGCGCAGCGTGACAGCTCGGTCTTGTAGGGCTCGCATGCTCCGGGGTTTTGCTGGTTGGCGAGGATGCAGCGTTGGAATGTGTCTGTTGGTGGCGGTACGAGAAGAGGTCAGCAAGGAAGAAGAGGCGCGGAGAAGAGGGAAGAGAGGGGTGACATACCGAGCTGCTTACCGCACTTGGCGGCGACTTGGTCTATTGACGATTCCATGATCGATATGTGTGGTGGTTGTGCTGGTGGGTGGGAGGAACGAAGCCTTCGAGATGAGAAGAACGAGAAGAATCGGCGTTCTTCCTCCACCTAATCAAAATCGCCCGATTTTTCAATTCCCGATCGGCGCAGAAGAAATCCTCCACACCAACACTCAGACGCACGGTTTGCTGCGCACGACTCAGCTTTCCTTCCATCTTCAGAACACCACTTCGCATCCTTCAAGAAAGCCGACAACATGGCGAAAGGCAGCTCAATATGGATCGATCAGCTCGTCTCGCTGCTCGGCCTCGACAAAGATTCAGTCAAAACACAGGTGCTCCCCTTTCTCGACTCCTTTGACGATGAGGCTTCGCTACGCACGCATCTGCAAGGTCTGGTCGGGACTGATACGCCGCTAGCCAAGTCATTCGTGCGCGACTTTGTACGCTCGCGCTTCCCACAGCAAGCTTCAAGTGCGTCTGGATCATCGACTCCGACTCTTCCAACAAATGCGACAGCCTCGATAGGTCAAGCACACGCTACGGGTCAGAAGAAGCGAGGGAAGAAGACGTTAGCAGAAAGGGCTGGGATCGGGCAAACACTTGCTCCGAGGAAGGTGCAAGATGCGGAGTTGGATAATGAGGAGCAGATGGCGAAGCTAGCGGAAGCTTTTGGCGGAATGGGAACGGTGTATAGAAAGAAGCAGGACGACGACGACTTTTTCGCAGGTATGGGTAAGGGCAAGAAGGGAAAGCAGCCAGGGTCGAAGCAAGGAGCGCTGACAGGTAGCAGCACACCTCTGGAGCAGTCTGAGCCAGGAACACCTGCAATGGTAGAGTCTGCGCTGATGGAGCCAGCGACGACGATCGACGAGCCTTCCACATCAGCCTCAGCACCAACAGCAAAGTCGCAACCCTCCCCGCCACCAACAGCCGAAATGCTCGCCATCGACGCAGTCATCGAGGAGCTCACTACCACATCTACCAGCTCAGGCTCAGCCTCGGCCGACATCAATCGCAAAATGTGCTTCTGTCAAGGTCGTCGACACGCACTCGCACCTCACGCACCGCTCTGCTACTCTTGCGGTCTCATCCTCTGCTCAGCGATCCATCCATCACCGCTAAGCCCGCTCTCATCCTGCCCGTCGTGCTCTGCATCACCTCTTCTCGGTGCAGCAGCGCGATCGGACCTCGTAGCAAAGCTCAGCGCCGAACGAGAGATCCTGTTAGAGCAGCAGTTGCTCCAAATTCAGATCCAACGCGAACAGAAGAAACTCAACAAATCTGCCGCACGAAGCGCTCGGGAGGAAGAAGCTGCGCTCTTTCCCAAACTGGGCATGGAGGCTTCCGTTCCCAGCTCAAGTGGGGTATCGCACGCAGCACCGGTGATCGGTAAGCATGGAGCATTGCAAAAAGCCAAAGCCATCGCGGGAGATGCACAGAGGACGGCAAAAGTGCTGAGTCTGAATATGAAGACGCACAAAGTCAAGACGCATACAAAGGTGAAACGGGTAGTAGCGGTGGCGAAGCAGGAGCCGGAGGTGGTAGAGGTTGAGGAGGAGACGGAGGAGGATAGATATCCGTTTGTGGGGCTGGATGGGACGCCGCTGGTTAGGAATGACGCTGATGATGGGTTGCGTGGGGAGGTCAAGGGTACGAAAGGGAGCGGGAAGTCGAAAGGGATGGGAGGGAAGGCGATTCCACCACGAGCGTGGACGTTCGCTGGTCGGCAGATCACTTTGCGACCTACACCGACTGTACGTTAGTTGATCGAACCTAGCCTTTTGAGTTTGACATCGTATTTACGTCTGCCAACTTTGTCATTGTGAGACGATCGCAATCGAAGTGCGTATGGAAAGCCGGCCGCCGGTGAACGGCGGTCACGCCGAGGTTGTTGAACGTCACTCGCGCATCAAAGAAAAGAAAACAAGGAGGTTGCAAAAAGGCAGCCCGGAAAACACGCATAAAAGTGTGTCGGATGTGGAGAATAGCATGTCTTAGTCACCGACGCAACGTGCGGGGAAGCGACACTGATTATGATGTCTGCTCGATGATGGTATGACTAACCGCTGGCCAGGTCAAAGGCCTAGCCTGCCGAACAAGAGGACTCTGTGAATGTAGAAAGGTTCAAGGACTGGTCTGTGTGCCATCTCATCTCCTCACCACCAGCCGACACCTTCGAGTAAAGCAACAATGGACCCGACCAACCTGCCCGCCCGCAAAACACCTCACTGGTCGCTCTACCAGCGAGAATGCTTCGAAAGAGGCACCGCTCAACACGAATTGCCGCCGTTCAACACGCATCCTGACGAGCTGGAACGATTAGCGCGCGAGCGACTCTCTGCCGGCGGGTGGAGCTACGCCTCCTGCAATGCTGGACTGGGCACAACCCATGCACGCAATCGAACTGCTTTTGATACGTACAACATCATCCCTCGCATGCTGGTCGACACCAATCAACGAGATACGACCGTTACACTGTTCGGAAAGACGCTCAGCTCGCCGTTCTGCATCTCGCCCATCGGTATCAACAAGATCTACCACCCGGAAGGCGAATTGCCCGTAGCAAAAGTCGCTGGTGAGCTGGGCATTCCGTACACGCTATCTACGGCGGGCAGTGTAGCGATCGAAGCCGCTGCCGAGTCCAACCGCGACGGAGCAAGGGAAGGAGCAAAAGGCGGCAAAGGCGCTCAGTACGAAGACGGTCTGCGATGGTTCCAGCTGTATCTTCCACATCAGGATGATCTTGCAGTATCTCTACTCCAACGTGCGCACGACTCTGGCTTCGAAGCGTGCATCTTGACGCTCGACACGTGGCAGCTCGCATGGCGTCATCTCGACGTCGCACTCGCCAACTACGGCTTCTACAAGGGTATCGGCAACGATATGGGGTTCACTGATCCTGTTTTCAACTCGATCCTCAAGCAACGCGGAATCGACAAAGAGAAAGACGTGAAAGCAGCCGGTAGGACGTGGATCGATCAGATCTGGCACGGCAAGGCGTTCTCATGGGATAAACTGCCTTGGGTGATAGGGACTTGGAAACGCATTTCGAACAACAAGCCTTTCTTGCTCAAGGGGATTTTGTCTGCTACGGACGCGATCAAAGCCAGAGAAGCGGGGTGCGATGGGATTGTTGTTTCGAACCATGCGGGACGGCAAGTCGATGGAAGCATATCGAGTCTCGAGGCTCTGCCCGAGATTGTGGACGCCGTGGGCAAAGACATGGAGATCCTCTTCGATTCGGGTGTTCGGGGAGCAAGCGACGCATTCAAAGCCCTTGCGTTGGGTGCCAAAGCGGTGATGGTTGGCAGACTATGGATCTACGGGCTGTCGATTCAAGGTGAGGAAGGAGTCAGGCACGTACTGAGGAGTCTGTTGGCAGAGTTTGATATTCTGATGAACGTAGCGGGATTCAGGAGTGTAGCAGAGATCAATTCGACAGCGATCCGCAAAGCTGGTTGGGTGTTGCCTTCGAGAGACGATACCAAGTTGTAAGTGTCGCAGTCGTGTGATCAGTAACGCAATTTCACGCTGTCATACGATTCATGGATAGTGAAACAGAGTGTGGCTCGCTGTTGGTGTTCGGCGTCTTTGAGTCATCATATGAAGTTGCATTGTGAGGCGGTGTCAGCCCGCGGTGTCTTTTTTTTTCTTTGGAAATGCAGTCAGCAAATCAGCCGATCTTGTGACGATGACAACTCGGCTATGCAATGCTTTTCGTCGACGACCCCTTTTTTCCTCACTCAACTACAAACAAGGATGGTGATTACCTGTAAGACGGCATTGCAGCCTCCGTTGCTGTTCGACGTCGACTCTTGATGCGATTGCGTGTTCGCTGTTGCTGTCACCACCTGACGGAAATGCAGAGCGGGACGGCGGGCCAAAGTGGGCTGAGTATTTCGGTAAAAGGGATCGGCTGACCCTTTTTCTGTTTGACAGTCTCAGTCAGCATAGACGCGGGAGCGAGTCGCGTGTGTCTCACTCGAATCGCATTCCAAAAGCGGGTCAAAATTGGGGACGAAAAAAGAGTCACCGAAAACCGACAACTTCATCTCCTCCTCCTCCTCCTCCTTCTCCTCCTTCATCCATCTTTTCCACCACACCGCCTCATCATCCCACGTTGTTGCGCCGCCTTCGGTCTCGAAAAATATACCCACGCAACAGCTTGCACTTCATACCATTGCAACCACCGCCAACCCGCACAAAACCCACCTCTTTCGTTGCATCCCCACAGTCCACGCATTTCGCTCGCACTTTTTCAGTTCGGTGTTCATCAAGTACTATTTAAGCGCCTGGTTCTGCATCGACTACTGCTTTCTTTCAAGCAGCATCGACCACTGTATTTCGTTCTTTTACCCCAGATCCAGACCAGATATCACTGTCTCTACCATTACCACTCACACCGCACAGTCTGGATCTTTATCACGATGCGCGCCATCGCCAAAATCGTCCACTCAAGCTTCAGACGGGTCGAGAGAGCAGCCGACTGGCTCACAGGATGCGCTGGGCCCGTCTTTGTCGCCATCTGCATCATCTTGGTCACAGGCGGTATATGGACGTTCTTCTCCACGATGTTCCTCGAGCTCGCTCCCATCCCAACAGAGCTGGCCAACCTCTTTCATACCTACTCTCCAGCACATATTGCTCTAGGCATAGTCCCAACACTCTTCGACTCGACAGTCAAAGACCCAATAGCGACATTGCGCTTCTTCTTCTGGTTGTCGCTGTGTCTGTTTACCGTATACAGCATCGGATGGCATTACTATATGGCCTGTACCATTCCGCCGGGGTCGGTGTGTGATGGGTTGGGCGATGCTGTGCCCGAGAGGAGAAGTGGTCCAGGAAGCCATATCTGGTGGGCGAGGTACAGGAACAGAGCAGCGACAGCATCAGGGCCCAAAGTGCTGGATCTCAAAAGCGCAACTCCACATATTATGACGCACGAAGAGCCAGAAGCTGCCGCACCGGTCAGGGTCTCGTCGGTGGCCGACCTCAGGAAACTCAACAAGGCTTTGGATGGGCTCAACAGCAACAGGGCAAGATCGGCTTCTGTAACGGCGAATGGATCTAGAACGTCTCCTGCTGCCAATGCATCGTTCTCGTCATCGCATCGATCTTCGTCTAGCAGCGAGCTCGGCACCCCCCGCAACCAGTCTAGAAGCGACTTGCCACTTTCGGTTCATGATCTCAACCCTGCGCTCGTCTCGACGCCTGCACCTATCGACAACGAACCCTCGAGCAACCCTCTGTTTGCACGTGCTGCTGCTGCTCGTCCCAGCCAAGACAGTATCCTGCGTGACGCTGCCGCTGCTGTTGCGGAATCGCACGAGCACGACGAGATCGACCACGACGACGACGACGAAGACCTCTTCCCGCTAGCTGGAATGTGTCACAAGTGCCCCAAGATTCCCCTTGTCAAGGCGCTCACTGTGCTCCCACCCGAATTGCGCAAGATCGAGAAGCAGATGCGCACCAACAAGCCTTCGCAAACCTTTGACATCAAGCTGGCACCCGAAGACATCGACGAAGGCGAAGCAGAGGTGCGTCGCTGGCTCGGCGAGTCTGCCTCAGAGACGATGGTGGCACCGCCCAAGCCCGAGCGATCGCATCACTGCCGAGCATGCAAGACGTGCACGCTCAAGTTTGACCACCACTGTCCATGGCTCAACCAGTGTGTTGGGTTGGGCAACGAGCGATACTTTGTGCTGTTCATGGCCTGGCTCAGCTTTGGCTGTGGTGTCGTTCTCTACTCCGGTGCCGGGGTGATGCGAAAGTCGCTGAGCTGGACCGCTAACTGGCCGTACAAGTATACACCGCGGGTTCTGGTTATGCTGCTTTTCATTCTGGCGCTCGTCATGGGTCTTGCGCTTGCTGTGATGGTCGGCTGGCAGTTGATCTTGGTCGCGAGAGGAGAGACGAGTGTCGAATCGCAGGATAACACGCATTACCAAGAGTTGGCCAAGAAGAGGGGGCAAGAGTTTGTCAATGTTTACGATGTCGGTAGGAAGAAGAATCTGCAGCTGTTCTTCAATATTGGTGAAGGTTCGCAGTATGGATGGTGGACGGTGTTTTTGCCGGTCAGGGTGCCACCGTACTCGGATGGCTGGCACTTTGCCAAGAGAAGAGGGTTGGGGGGTAAGCATGCGGGGATCGAGTTGCAGGAGCAACTGACGGATGAAGAGTTTGAGGATGAGCATTATGAGAATGGTGGTGATGCGGGTGGGAAGGTGGCGTCGTGAGTGCGAGTTGTGGTCGAGCACTTTCTTTACAATGTATACCCTCTTTTGCCATTGACTGAGCGTGATGCATGAGCGTAACGTGGGCCGGTCAAGTGGTACGCGTTGGCAGAATGAATGGTGCTGGACATGATCGGCGTTATGGCGTTGATCCTGTCCTGCCATGAAGAGGTGATCAACAGCAAGGCTTCCTTTCGAGCATGCTCCTCGGTGTTGGTCTCAGCGAGAGCAACACGTTTCTTTGGCCGAGATTTCGCCGGCGGTGACACCGGTCAACTCGGCTCGCACGTTCCCAAAAAGCGCAGCATGGAAGAAAGCGTTAGAAGAGTTGGACCCTGAACACCATGCACCTTCACCACCGACCAATGCTCGGCAACGTGTTCGCCACCACGAGTGACTACGCGGAACGATGTTGCCCGCTTGACCGGCTCGGAGCCGTTTGACCGATGCAAGTACGAGAGCTCGTGCCGAAGAAAGGCCGAGCGAAGGCGAGCACGAGGTAGGGAAGGGATCGTCGAGGTGCAGCGCGCCAACAAGATTCGATAGATGAAACCTCGCTAAGCGAGGGGTTGCGTCGCACGTTCGCTTTTGCTCTTCGACTCTCATACACGACGACTCTCATACACGACCAATCAACGAGCCCTTCATGGAATGGATCAGCAAACGATGATTGATGGGGACCAGAGGATGACATGCAAAAGGGATAAATAGTCGCCTATGTTGGCAGCAATGATGTTGGAAGTACTCATCAACCTCATCACCAAGGCAATCCTCCAAATCACTTCGACCAACATGAGCACCAACGTCTCCGCGACGCCCTTCCCCGGCGTCTTCACCGGCAGTGTCACTCCCGCACACCTGCCTTGGGACACGTACAACTACTGCAACGCTCCTCACGTCAATGCTCAGCACTACGACCGTCCTCCTCAGGCCGTTGGTCAAGATGCGAAGCTCGTATTCGTCAATGTAGTCCAGCGCCACCACAAGCGTACTCCCGACAACCTCTACCCCAACGAGAACATCTTCAACCCTGCCGCTGGATGGGACTGCTCCAACTACCAGCAGATCTCCTATGGCGTCGGCGCTAAGCAGGACGCCAACCTCCAAGGCCACGGCATCTACCGTCAGATCGAGAACCCGAGCTGGCACCCTCTCAACCCCATCATCTGGAACGGAACCTGCGATCAAGGAATGCTCACTGCCGATGGTCTGCGCGACAGCATCCAACATGGGCGTGACTTCTGGAGCGTATATGGACCCTGGGGCAAGAACCCTCTGCTCCGTCAAGGCATCAACGAGCGAGACGTCTACTTCCGTACCTCCAACAGCGACCGCACCTACCAGGTCAGCGGCGGCCTCATCGCCGGTATGGACGGACACACCTCTCCCGGCAACTTCCCCGTCCACACCCAGCCGAGCAACATGGACGACATTGTCCCCAACTACTCGTGCAGCTACGCCGATGGTTTCCGTAGCTACGAGCAGGGTCTGTCTGCCTGGACGAGCCACATCAAGTCCAAATCCCAACTTTTCGCCAGCTTGAACAGCGTCGTAGGCACATCCAACCTGGGCGGGTGGAACAGCTGGATCGACCACCATTTCGACGCCATGGCTTCGCGTCAGTGTCACGGTCACGCTCTCCCCACCAATCCAACAACCGGTCAGAGCATCTCCCAAGACACCGCCAACCAGGCCTACAACGAAGGTCATTGGGAGTACGACTACATCTGGAACTCTGGCGCCGGCGCTGACGACTACGTAAAATACGGCTTCGGCGTGTTCATGCAGGAACTCGGCCGAAACCTCAACCGCTTCGTGAGCGGTGAAGACAAGTACAAGCTCAAGTACTACGTCGGTCACGACGGAACCATGGTCCGTCTCTACAAGTCTTTGGGTCTGGCTGAGACGTTCAAGTGGCCAGCAATGGGTTCCGAGGTTGTGATCGAAGTGTACCAGCAGAAGAAGGACTACTACGTTAGGATCCTGAAGGACGGTAAGACCATGAAGACGGTTGTGAAGGATCTGGCGAGTGACGCGGAGGGCAATGTGGCTTGGACCCCGTTGAACAAGGTGATTGCGTATCTGGAGAGCAGGGTGCCTAACGATATCTATTCGAAGTGCGTGCTTGGAAAGTGAGCGAAGGGAGCTAGAGGCCACGTTCGGTGGGTGGCCAGCGGTAACTCGGTCCTGTTCGGAGTTTGTTGGGACAGTGAACGATTCGAAGCGCGCGTTGCTCGGCATAGAGGGTGCCGGGCAAGGGAGGGGAGCGAGAGGCCACGAGAGAGTGGGGTCATCGTAAGCTCGGTCCCTTGTCCCGATACTAGCGAGGGGTGGGGGACATGCGGACTGACTAGACTTGTACATCACCTTGATATCACCTTTAGTGGTTGGATAAGGAATTCTGATCGGTAAGATCTTTCTGCTACATTATCCATGCTACGTGTGATTCCCCGTGTGATGAGACCAGTCCAATGTGATCATTCGTCGCCACGCCACATTTTTTGTACATCCCTTTTCGTATGATCACACGCCAGACATTGGCGCCCCTCTGCGCCGATCACATCTCTCCGTCACATCACCGGACGTACGAGATGTGCTTCCGTGACTGCGCGGTCAGCTTGAGTTTGGCTATGCGATGCAGTCCAGCGCTCAGGCCGCCTCGCAGCGGGCGATCCCTCTTGCCTGAATCGTGCTGGCTCGCGTCCCTCTCTTGCCTTCATGCTCTCATCTTTGACATCATCCCGCTCTCCGTTCTGACTTCGTGTTCTGTCGAGACAGCCCTGCGATACCACAGCTTTTTACCATGACCACCACCACGGACGCTGTTGTTGGACATCAGCGAAAGGCTCTATATCTCTTTTTGCTCTACAATCCTCACACGCGTGCAACCACCGAAGAATCGAGCGCTTGGGTCGCCTCGCTTCCACCATCGCTGCATTGTCCAGACGCTTTGATCAATCGCTTACACCTTCCTTGTCGCCTCGCTTCCCACTCGCTAGACTCGCGCGCATCAAGGTTCACCTGGTAGGACAGGGTTGCGTCAAAGCACCACTCTTTGATCAAGCCAATTTCGGCTACGGGAGCTAGATTGGCTGCAAAGGGGCCCCAGAGTACACCAAATCTGCGGTCAAACGACGTTCAACCTTCCTCATCGAACGTTGCCACCAAAAAAAGCTGCACGACGCATGCTTGCTTCACAATGGTGGCCACAATCAATGGCCAAAGACTCCCGACGAAAGTATCAGGTGATGCAGCACTTTGAAGAGTGGTGCGTGTCCGGCTCTACTGCACCCGCCAATCACTGGTCCAGCTGTAGGGCGGTCTTGAGGCAGTTAAGGAAAGCGAGGCCTTGTAACGACATATAAGGACAAGCGCTCATTCTTCGACCGTGCTAAAGGTTACGCCACTCCCTATTCCATCCGGTCCCTTCCCCAAATCTCCTTTCCCTTGACTTCGGTCACAGCCTCAACTCTTTCGGTACTCTCTTCACTCCGTCAATATGTCGCACCTACCGAACTTAGCCAAGGCCATCACGGATGACCAGCTTCACTTTCCGCACGAGATGAAGACCAACGCGCAGCTGATCGCCTTTGCCAACTCGATGCTTCGCCCTCGACCCAGTAGGCCCGTCGAGGTTTACATGATGCTCGACATCGCTCAATCCCTCTTCACCTTTGCGGCTTGCGCTTATGTCATGCTCGTACGAGGACGTATGAAGGATGCCCGCTTCGTAAGACTGCGGAAGAGTCCTTCCGGCACCTTCATAGTTCCCAATGCCATCTTGGTGATGCTTTTTCTCTTCGGTTCTTATCTCTTGTCATGGTGCGCTTTCTCTGCATGGATCGTGTTTGGGGTGCAGTTTAGGGATCGCCCCCTGGTCGAATGGCTCTGGTACATACCCTTTCCTTGGCTGCCTCTAGCCTTGGCTGCCTTCTATGGTGCATACGGATTCGTGATCACGTGCAGCCCGCGTTCACCGCTATCGAATCTCGTTGGAAAGAGGAGCAAAGGATTGATGACGTCGAGTCGAGGCTGGATGTATTTGCCACTTCCGCAATCGGCGCTACTGATGAACACCTTCATGATCGGTGTTGGTGTGATCATGCTCGCATATAACATCGCACTTACCATCCTGAACGGCAAAGCGATGAATTGGACGGAGCAGTACGAAAATGATGTTTACGGACGGCTTCTTCTGCCACAACATCCTCAAGAATGGCTCGATGCAGCTCCGACGGAAGAGACGCTGGCGCTGGTCAAAACCGGCTGGCGCGGACTGTGTAACGTGTATCGACTCTGCTCTATGGCCATGGTATCCTACCTAGTCATCATCTTGATCACCGTAGCCATGCTCGTACTCTATGCCCTTCCGAACCAGATCTTCATGCTCGAAAATCTTTGTCGAATCTATCCCGACCGAGATTCCGACCAGCCTCAAGAAATGTCACTCCTCGAAATTCTTCGGACTTTATGGAAAATCGGTTCGCCCAACAAACTCAAGGGATCCACGTATTCTGCCTTCAAAAAAACCTGGATGATGACCATCATTGGTCATTCACAAGTCGTGCTGCTCCTTGGTGGTGTTATCACCTTTGCTGTTCCCCCGATTTATCTAACTTTTGGGGGCCCGTGGGAGCACTTGTTTTTGGGTATCAGCTCTGATAAACAGGTGGTCTTCATCGTCTCCTACGCCATCACAGCAGCGTTCCTAACAGGGGTGTGGGCGACCGGGCTATCGGCGACATTGACGTTTGACGACATTTTCAAAGCGGTTTCTGGTTTGGGCAACGAGTCGGCCAGAGGTGCTGATCATCGAGGAACTAGCCAAGGAGCCACGGTGTCAGGCATCTCGTCGAGAAGTCCTACTTCGCCGCTGAGTCCTACTTTCCCCAAAGCATCGGGGATGTTGAAACACATGCCCAGTTTCACTCCTTCTTCCGCCGACTCTTCGACGGGCGAAAAGACGTTGGTGGAGGAGAACAGCACCAATCGAGTCCGTGTTGTCATAGAAACAACGGTTCAAGTCGACGACCTCGAGGCTGGTGAAGCCGGATCCAACATTCCGATGCATCCGCTCATACTCCAGCAGAATCTAGATTCAAAGAAGTACAGCTTCCTCAGTAGGAGCAAGAACAGGTTGAACCAGCCTTGATGGATTGCTTGCTTGTAGTTCGTTGGTTTGCTCGAAGGCACCCGGCGGGTTTTCCCTAGCTGGGAGGCATTCGCCGGGGGAAAAGGGGGGTCTGGGCCGTATCGTACATATCGTAGAGGATGAACAATGGAGTCGCCCCCAGGCTCAACGGCGTTCAATCTTCTAGGAAGGCACAAGTTCGGCGAGCTTGAGTCCCCACTGCATACACGCTCTCAACTCCTTGATTTCGCACCTCCACGTGGAGAGACGCTCTCTGCCCATCGCTTTCGTTCACATCTTAATCTTGTATCAGCTTGGTAGTCACTCGCATACTCACATAGTCTATGTCACACAGTCTTTACTCTACTTAAATCACAACAATCGTGAGTTCTATTGCTTCTATCGTGTCATGAAAGGAATGTGGATCTAGTAATGAGCGTGTAAAAATCAACCCTTTCTAGTGATCTTGGTGACAAGGAGCGAATTTGGCACCTGAGCATGGATGAGCTTCAAGATGTTCGCCGACAGAGCTACGACGAGCACGATGCAGCCCCATACAGCCAATGCGATGGCAGCTTTTCGCAACCTCGACTGCGGCTGATCTTTGAACAGCGAAGCATAGAGAACGCCGGGCAGGATAAAGCTGATCGTGGTGCTGCCTACCGACCCGACAAAGCCGAGGATGATGGAAAGATCGTCGACGAGCAAGCTGATGATGAAGGTGGTGCTGAGGATGCCGGCGGTCATGAGACACCATTTGCCGAGTGGGATTTCTTCGTCCTGCCCGTTTTGTGGAGGAATTGGTTGAAGAGGTGCATCTTCGTCCTCGTCCTCGAAATTGTCTTCGTCTTCATCATCGCGATACGGCCGTATCGAATCTCCATTTCCCTCTTCTGCCGGCGTAGCGATCGCAGAAGCAGCCGCATCGTCCAGGATCTGCTGCCTCCTACTCGCTTTCGAGAACACCTTGTCCAAGCTCGCTCGGCACGGGTGCACTTGCAAAGGATAGCTGAAGATCGTCAGCACGATGATGCTGACTCTACCAAAGCAGACGAACAAGCTGGTGCTCGGGTACATGGCGATGATATTGTCCCCGACATTGCCACCAAAGCTGAGATAGCCCAACACGCCGACGATGAGGTACACCAGCCCGCCAGTACCAATCGACGAAACAATCGCAGTATTGACCCGTCCCTCTACATTCTGGAACAGCTCGTTGTAGACCGGCAGCATGTTTTGCGCGCACGTAAATGCAAACACGAACACTGGGAAGATGCTGATCGTATGCCACGATACGCTGACCAATTCGACATCGCCCTTTGGTGGTAGCGAAGCTCTAGCTTCCGAGCTGAAGCTGTAGTGAAGCACGATGATCACCAGGTAGAAAACGGCGAGCAAGCTGAGATACGATGTATGCCGCAACGAGTCGAGTCTCCGCAAGAAGCACAGCGGAATGAGCAAAATGATGAGCGCCAAGATCCAAAAGCTCCTGTCGAGAAAGATGGTCGGAATCTGATGAATGTCTCTATGAAAAGCTCTAAAGAAGCTGATGATGACCTGCGGCATAAGTTGACCGCAAATGATGAGGTACGAGATGCTGACGCCGTAGCATTTGAGTGCGATCGCCAAGTCGAAATACCAAGCACCGGCGGGCAACGCTTGACTGGCGATGGTGAAAAAGCTGTTCTTCCTACCGCCTACCCTCGCCGCACACCTCGTCAAGAGGTATAGACCGAGCGCAGCAGCGAAGCCGCAGAAGAGGATCAGACAGGGGCCGAGCAGCAAGCCTGTATACTTGAACGCTCCAGGCGTGGCCAGCATGCCGGTGCCGATGATGGTGTTGGTGAGATTGCTGATGCTCGAGACGAGAGTTGCTTTGCCTTCGGGCGCTATGGATGCGGTCGAAACTACCCGTGCGCTCCGTCTTCGTTGGTTGGACGAGGTCTGACGCATGCGAGAGGGCATTGGTGGATGACGAGCCTCATCTTGGGCGTATGTGAGGGTAACCATGGCGAGGCTGGCGGTGGTTGGAGTCAACGCCTTATCGCAGCCGATAAGCGCAGGCAGCAGGGGGTGCTGGAAAGATAAGTGGCGCCTCCACTTCGTCAAGATCAAGCTTTGGGCGGCGCCACGAGTGTCGAGATGGTGTTGAGAGAAGGTTAAGGTGGTGGGAGAGGAAAAGGAACGTCGATGAAAGAGTCGAGAGGGAAAGCGAAACAGCGAGCGCCGTCGGTTGACGCTCGCCCGAAAATTCTAAGGTGTCGCTGTAGATGGTCTGACAAATTTAGTTTTTTGGCCGATGTGGAGTGAACGCAGCCCGAAACAGCCTCGACTCAGCCTTTCTTCCTCTCCCTCAACATCATTGTATCTCTTTCATCGAGGGCGAGCATCATCGACCGGAGAATCACAGACAGCCATGTCTTGCACGGTACACAGGCAAAGGAGACCACATGCCTCGCTGACGAGCATCACATAGCATTGCACCGGTCGTTCCTGCTCACGATGCAGCAAAACACTGATCTCAACGATGTTGGCGAGCGTCCGCAGCCGTCGCGCAAACGCAAGGTGCAATGGGCAGACGAAGACGAGGAAGACGACAAAAAGCTAGCGACGATTGCTCCACCTGAACCGAAGGAAGAAGATGACGATGTCGACTTTGCCAGCTCCCACGTCGACGAGCATGGTATGCTGGTTTCGAACACCACTAACCCGCCAGAGGACTCGACTAGCTCTGCAGCCGACACAAGCAAGCCAGCGCAGAAACAGTACCTCGCGTCAGACATCTACAACCCGATCGAGTATGGCGACTTTGGATCCTACATGAAGCACAAGCGTGCCAAGCTCAAGGTGCAAGAAGCTTCTTTGCTGCAAGAGGAAGAAGCGCTCCTACGTGTTCAAGATACACACGCTGCGGGCTCTGGGAAGAACGACAGTTTGGCGGCAGAGATCGAGGCTTCAGGTGGCAAGCATTCAGATGCTCTCAAAGGCTGCTGTATCTACATCAACGGTCAGACTCATCCACCGTACAGCGAGCTCCGACGCCTGCTCGTACTGCACGGCGGAGACCTCATGGCCTATCTCGATCAAAAGACGCCCGTGACACACATCGTCGCATCGAATCTGACACCGAAAAAGCGAATCGAATTTAAGGACTACAAGGTTGTGCTGCCGGGATGGATCCTGGAGAGCATCGAGCTTGGCCGCAAAGCGGATTGGAGAAAGTGGCGTTGCGATGCGATTACTGGTTCGAACGGGCATGCGTCGAACAGCATGGTCGGCAAGCCGGGCGCTCTTGCGTCAGAAGGAAGCTCGGGATTGGGAGACTGGCGCAATCTGGATCGATCTGCGAAGCTGCCCAGGCAGTTGCCGCGGATCGGAGATGAGGACGAGAGTCCGTGGGGCAAGCCGACGAATCAGACGAACCTGTTGGATCGTTTCACGAGGAAGGAGAGGCCACAGCCAGAAGCTTCAGCACCTCCTGCGGAGCCAGAGAAGAATATCTCTTCAGAGCGAATCGACAAGGCCGCGCCGCAAGTCGTGAAGCCAAGCACGAAAGGCGTCCGCTTCGGCGAGGAGCAGGTCATTCAGCCAGCTCCTTCGATTGCAACGACTGAATCTGCAAGCACATCGCATTCATCAGAATCTCTTGTGACTGATCCACAAGACGCTTCCGAACGCACAGAGCGCTCCGACGAGACCGCGACCACCTCGCCAGCAAAAGATGCCACGTCAATGGATCCCACGATCGTGACTCCGACGAAATCAAAAGACAAGGTGGACTACAGCATCGGCACCGACCCTGCCTCCAAAAAGGCCGCCATCGCCGTCAGCAGAGGCCACTATGCATCACGTCCTTCCAACACGCACGCAGCTCGCCTGCTCGCAAGTCCCAGCTGGAGAGAACGCAACACCGCCACCAGCGAGGGTTTCCTCGCAGGCTACTTTGCCAAATCGCGTCTACACCACCTCAGCACCTGGAAGACGAGCTTGCAAGATATGGTCTCTTCGGCACTTCGAGAGGCTGGTCGACCTCTAGGCAGCTCCGACTTGCCCAAAGGCGTACAGCGCGTCATCATGCACATCGACTTTGACAGCTTTTTTGTTGCTGTCGGTCTCAAGAAGCGGCCGGACCTTCTAGACAAGCCGGTGGTCGTATGCCATGGAACAGGCTTCTGTCTACCAGCTGCAAAGGCCGGCGACGAGAATCGACCTGCAGGCAACCAGTCTTCAAGCACGTCCGAGATCGCTTCCTGCAGCTACAAGGCGCGCGAGTTCGGCATCCGGAACGGTATGAGCCTTGGGCAGGCAAAACGACTCTGTCCACAAGTCGAGACGATCCCTTACGATTTCGAAGCGTACAACTCCATCAGTCTTACATTCTACACGTTCTTGCTCGAGCTTTCGGATGCGCTTCAAGCCGTATCTGTGGACGAAGCGCTCGTCGATGTTAGCTTGCTTCTGCAGAGTATGCGAGACGGCGATGCTGCCGCAGGGTCGCTGTACGATCGCTATCGGGATCACCTTGGATCGCAAGGGCAAGTATGGACCGCGGAAAAGCAGCTTGCTGAGGCTTTTCGAGACGAGATCCGGGAACGCTGCGGCTGCGAAGCTAGTATTGGTATCGGATCCAACATTCTTCTAGCTCGACTTGCCACTCGCAAAGCAAAGCCCGGTGGATCCTTCCATCTCACCGACGACGCTAAGCAGCCATTCCTGGACGCCCTTGATGTCGACGACCTGCATGGTATCGGCTGGAGTCTTCGCGATCGAATGCGTGAACTCTTCGAGACCATCAACATTGGCGAAATCCTAGCCAAAACTACTGAGCGAAAGCTGGTCGCCGAGTTTGGTCCAAAGAAGGGCAAGATGATCTGGGACAAGATGCATGGCATCGATGCTGACCGGCTCGAAGGAAACAAGCTGCGTCAATCGGTAGGCTCGCATGTCAACTACGGAATTCGCTTCTTGACTGAACAAGAGGCGGAAAACTTTGTCGACGGCATGTGTCAGGAGGTGGCACAGCGAGCGAGGGCAGTCAAGTTGCGCGGGAGGCAGGTATCGGTGCAGGTCATGATTCGAGCCAAAGATGCGCCGGTCGAAGCGCCCAAGTTCTTAGGTCACGGTGTTTGCGACACGTATCATCGGAGCGTACAAGTCAGCGGCCCGGGTGGCGTGGCGATCGACGACGAGACGCGGATCAGAGCAGCTGCCTGGCCGCTGATACGGGATTTGAAAGCGGATCCAAAGGAGCTGCGCGGCATTGCGATCAGCTTGAACAAGCTAGAGCCTGCCGAGGGGAATGCGTTGTCGCCAGCCAAGCCCAAGAGTGGGCAGTCCGTGCTTCGATTCGCTTCTGCTGCAAGGCCTACTGTGCCGACTACGAGCGCAACAGACGACGCGGAGGAAGGCAGCGATGCCGAGCAAGCGGATGAACCAGGTGTCGCGCTTCCTGCTTCGTTGGAGAAGGGACCTGAGGCGGCTACACCGAGACGACCCGGTGACGCTGGGAAGCCCAAGGAGCTTCATAGCAAGGCGTCTGTAGGCGAGAGCACACCAATCAAGCTGCCACCAGCGACACAACTCATGCTGCCATCCAAATCTCAGATCGACCCGGATGTCTTTGACGCTCTTCCCACGCCATATCGTCGCCAGATCGAAGCCAAGTTTGGAGCTTCATTCGATGACGCATCCGCAGATCCAGATCAAACGCCAAAGGCTACCCCTCGGCAGTCTCAAAGTCAAATAGGATCGCAGAGCCGACCTAGAGTGCTGCCACGCTCGACACCGACAACGCCACAGAAAGCCAAAGCTGCGCCATCTCCAGCGATGGCTGAAGCGCTCATGCTACCATCTGCATCGCAGATCGACCCTGCTGTCCTTGCCGAGCTTCCCGAATCTGTTCGCAAGGAGATCGAAAGGCAAGTTGGTTTCGTATCGCACGAGGCTTCTTCTGGACCATCCTCCGTCGAGAGCACACCGACCTCTGGAGCGCGCAGCAAAACAGCAAAAGCTTCCACGCTTGCGGGTTTCTTGCGCAATGACAGCAAGCTCACAGATCGTCGCAATGCACTGTTCCGATCCGTCTCGGAGTCGCCTACAAAGAAGCGTGTCGTTCACCGCTTGCTGCAGACGGCAGGTCAGTATGTTGCTCCCAACCAGCCCCTGGTTGACCGCGATGCAATTCTCGCCATGGATCCAAGCAAGATCTCCACCGAAGCTCTGGAAGCGATCGGCATCGATGCAGAAGTCTTCCGCGCCCTTCCTGTTGAACTGCAGCGGGAGATGTTTCGACACCACTCTGAGCAGAAAAAGTCGGAAAAGGCACGGTTCAAGGCCGGCAAGACCAACACTTTCGAAGAGTTGACGTTGGCAGAGCAGCGTAGGCGAGCGACGGTGAGGGCGGCGCAGAACGAAATTGCAGCTCAGAAACAAATGGAAGAGCGACTGCGTGCGCATAACGGGGCTAGCAAGATCAAAAAGAGTGCACCGCTGGGAGCGGAGGGAGAGGAGGAAGAAGCGCTTCGCAATCCACCGCTGTATCTTGTTGCTCGGCCAAAGTGGCGCAATGCGAGGAGCGAGGCGAAGATCTTTGGTGCTGCCGACGACGCTCTTGTGCGCAGCGAGGATCGACCTTCGATTCGCGGTTTGAGCAGCTACGAAGATGTTGAAAAGCTGATTGGTCAATGGGTAACTGCGTTTGCGAAGAAAGGGCCGAGGGCGGGAGATGTGGATCGCATAGCGTCGTATTTGGCCGATCTTGTTCGTGCTGCGTCTGAGACGAAGGTGGAAGATGCTCAGAAGGTGGGGTCGCTCGTTCGGTTGATCGAGACGAGGTTGGTACAGGTTGGGGTGTGGAAGGAGGACGAATGGAGTGCGGCTCAAGAGAAGATACGGATGGTGGTTCAGGATCAGGCGAAGAAGGTCTTTGGTGGAGCAGAGATCGATCTGTGATTCGCAATGGAAAGGATACACATGAAACATTGTACAACTAGTCTGTAGCCGACTTGTCTGTGATCCTAGGTGCGAGTCTCATAAAACCCAGAAAGATCACGAACGTCATCGATACCGAAACCTCCGTACACAGCAGTATGATTTCAGCTGCTGCTTCGCCACCTATCACGTCGTCCGCTTTGAGCATGTGCAACGTCATCGCCGGCATCCTAGCCAACACACCTAGTGGGAACATGGACATCCACGCCCAAACGCCGATTGGAACTTTTGGGGTTTGCTTCTCCTGCGTCGTCAAAAGACGGCGTATTGGGCTTTCCTCAAGCTGTTCGCGCGAAGGAGCGATCGAGTAGACGGCCATCGTTCGCGTGTGTTGCGGGATGTATTGGAGAAGGTCGAGCATCGTAGATAGGAAGGCGGCTTGGTAGGCGAATGATTGGAGGTAGGAGGTAGGGTAGGTAGAGGCGAGGTTGAACAGGCGGATAACGGAGTAGCAGGGGAGGCTGTATGGTACGGCGCAGGAGAAAAAAGCTGCTGCGAAGATGGAGATGAAGAGGAGCTTCCACCGTACGACCAAGGTGGCTTTGGTGGTTGTAGACGCTGCTTCGACGTCCTTGTCGTCGGTCAGCAGTGGTTCGACGTCCACGGTGGAGGTTGGCCGCTCATCGCGTTGACTGCGGATGACCCACCAAGCGCTTACAGCTGGTAGGATCACCTCTAGCACCTGCAGCAGCGTAAATGATGAACCATCGAATCGCAACAAAGCCGCTAGAGACTGGAGGATGAGCGTCTCAGGTGTAACGTATATGCTGGTACGCTTGCAAAGTGCGATATTGAGGAGCAAGGGGAGGGTGGAGCACGCGAGTAGAATGTATGAGAGTGGGGTGGTGTAGGGCTCGAGGGTGGTGAGGAGCTGATGGTCCGACATGGTGGGCAGCTCAGAGGGCTAATACGGAGAGGATGGTGTCTGATAGCGGGCCAGGAACAGATGGATGGGCGGATAGGGCGATATACGTAGCCGCCCGGCGGCAGCACAGCCTGCACCCCGCACAAGCCGTCGGTCGTCACTTCTCTTGGCGTAGACACACCATTGTGCTGGGCCAGAGGACGGAAGAGGTTGCTCCGCTGAGAACTCACACTTCAGGGCTAAAAATATCAAGACGAGTCGTGACTTCGCTTGCGTCGAACAACGCTAAGAAGAATATCCGAATTGGTTTCCGTTCATGCGATCCCAACGACGGTACATCGTTCCTGATCGCTCTCACTTGCCTGCTCACGAGACGGATCCGAATCATGCACTGCTTTTGTCTGCTGAACTCGAAGCTTTGAATTGCCATGCTGTGCGAGAGGGTACAGTCGCTGAGGCAGTGAGGAACGGCACAACGCTTCAAGCAGCATCATCCGACTTCACCTGCTCCTCCTCTTCCTTGGGCAACTGGATCCCCCGCCTACCCATTCGCCAATAAACAACTAAAAACACGGCGAAGAACAGCACAAGCACACCGCTACCCAAGACCCTGTACAGCTCCAGATCCATCTCGTCTGCCTTCTTCCCCATCAACGCTCGTACCTGCTCCGGCAGTACTCCTGCTGCACTGAGCGCGGTCAACCAAACAAACGCCCAAATGCACTTCGGAGTCTGCAGTCTCTCCCTGTACGTGTCGAGGTCCAACTTTGCCGCTTCCAACTGCGCATCTGACGGAGGGGGCACAAGAACGCTTGCTCTGCGAGCAGCGATCAAGCGCGAGTACAAATAGACCAACGCATTGTTCTCCAACAGCGTGCTCGCGAACGTAAGCTGGATCCAAGCGTCGCTCCAAAAGCTCGGGAGAGGCTTGTTGTCAAAGTACGCAGCAACAGCGCGACCGACCAACGAGTGTGAGCCGGAGTAAAGCGTCGGTAGAAGCGACCAGAAGAGCAGACTGCAGAAATGTTCTTGGCGGAAAACGACAAACTTTCGCACCCGCTGCTTGGTTTCGTTGGTAGGCTGTTTGATTTCCTTCTCCTCCGCCGCCTCAGTGTTGCTGATATGTTTACCGGGCAGAAAAGCTTTGCTCTGATACCAAGCAACGACGGTCGTGGCCCAGATTAGGAATGATAGATGCGTGGCGTGCAGGATTTGTGAGGGAGAGATGGAGTTGGTGTCGAGGTAGTTGAGATCATCGTAGCGGAACAAGTAGACGAAGGTGAGGAGGATGAGCGTCTCGCTAGGGAAGTAGAGCGCAAGGCGGGGTGTGCGGATTACGCTCAAAAACAGGGCGAGGGGTGAGAAAGCGAGCAGAAGTTGGGCGACGTTAGATGAAAGAGCGATCCAGTCCGTCGTCATGGTTGAAATTTCAATGATATTGGTTAAGATCGATGTGATGGTGGTAGTAAGTGTTGATGAAGATAAGAGCAAAGCAAGGTCGTAAGACCGCACGCAGCCAGCTCGAAAATTGCGCAGCACCATCCCACTGAATTGGATCCGACGGCAACAGCCGCCTGTCAATTTCCGCGGATTCATTTCTCCCCTTTTGTGGTGCAATGATGATATCCGCATGAATCGTTCCCATGCTCGTCAATCCTGATTGGGCTAGCGTCGTTCATGCGCTGCAAGTTGGTCGCACAGCCTCGTCAGACTCGACCTGATTGGTGATGCACTAGCACAGAAAGTACTGCATCGAGCAATAATAGGAAGCGTCCCCTTTCAATGGAAGCAGCACGGCGCTTAGCATGCAGGTGGCTTGCAGGTCAAAGCGCTAAGATTAGGCAGAACTTCAAGAGAGAAGCCAGCAAGACATTTTCTCGCATATCGAACCATATCACTAACACAAAAGATCTTCGTTAATCGAGCTTCCGTCTGCCAGAGTGGGTCGAGGAAGAGGCGATTCGTCAATGAACAAGGCCGTCTCTGCTGCCGGAGGTGCAGGCTCGTTGAGTTCCCGAGCAAAGTCATCCCCGCACATGCGCGCGTACGCTTTCTCGATAAGCACCAAGTCGGTCCTACCCTCGATGAAATGCGGCAGGTAAAAAAGATACCAAGGTCGCATGAACTCGAGACGTACAACGAGGTCGTAAATTCGTGCTGCAGTGTCGGTGTTGTCGTATGAGCCTTGATGGACGTTCCGAAACCTGCATGAGATCTTTTGCTTGTTGTTCCCGGTGCGATCGACCCCGATGAACTCGCCCCTATCCTTTCGCTCGCGATTCCACGCATTGAAGCCCGCTGTCACCCAATGCAAGTTTGCGGCCGTGTCGTTCAGCGAATTGCCGTCGGCGTGATCAACATAAAGGCGTTCCGGATCGGTGCTCGGGTTCTGCAGGGCAACGACACGCGCCACAGCAACACCCTTCGCCTTGACTCGAAACTTTCCATCATTCTTCGTAACGTATACGCCCTGAGCGAGGATCCACTCGTTGACAGTGTCGATCTTGCAAAGATGGACGCCCCCACTCCTCGGTCGGACCTCGACATCGGTCACACCATTGCTTCGTGCAGTGATAACGACGTCGGGGCAGGCAGCGTCACCTTGCGGGACGGTCAGCGGCAGATCGCCGGGAATTTCGCCAGAGGGGGGGGGGAAGATGGCGAGGGAGGGGCTCGGGGGAAGTTGATCGGAAGGGCACGCTCATATTGACAATATGAAACACGTTTTTGATGGTAGTGGTCATTCCTCACGATCATGCTCATTCGGGTCGCTACTTTTCCAATGCGATCATCACCAGACGGAATTCAGACTGACTGCAAAGACATTGCAAAGACGACCCAGCCACGGCACGGGCGAACCGCTACTTCTTTGGCTAACGAGAGTGACTTCAGAAAGACTTCACAGTGACTGCAGAGGCATGTCGCCACTTCTTCGGCTTCGCCGATTCTTCTTTGGGCGCAATGTGATTCAGGTTCCACTTTTCACAGTCACTTCGCCAGTCTGACTGCATTTTGTAAAGACTGCAATTGCACCCGAACATGACTCAAGCACCGCATCGGCAATTTGCTTCTTTTCTGATTCTTCTCAGGACTCTGCGTGAATAAGCTTTTCCGTTGCTACGTTCCCTTCGCTCGTTTCTGTCGCCATGCTCCGCTGTTCTTTGGCTAAAATGTATCACACTTTACTTTTTCTCAGACTTTTCGCTGCTCTCAGAAAGTGCTCCATTTGAAGAAGACCTCTGCCCGAATCCTGCTCAGTCCGGTCCCTCAAAGTCTTCTCCGCTCCGCCGCTCCGCGGCTCCATGCTCTTCTCCGATGAAGTTGTCTTCGAATATGCACAATTATGCAGGGTCCAAAGTGCAAAAAACACTCGATAGGTATTTTTCGCACGGAAGCGGCTGATTCAATTTAACACTGTGGCATTGATCGCCGGTTATCGGATACTAAAACCAAACCGTTGACCGGTCTGCATGAAGGGGAAACTCAACAATATTTGGCTTGTGCGCCCCGTTCGGCTTGGCTCTTGCAGCGCCGGTTGAGAGTCAGTCACGACATGCTTTGCTCGAATGCACTGACCAGGCATGCTACATTGCCGGGACTGCAGCCGAGACGAGTCTTTGCTGTTGGACCACTCGGCTGTCGAATGAAGCAGTGACAAACCCCGCATTTTGGAGCTTCGGGACAACCAAACCCTTGACAAGGAATGGTACGCGATAGAATTACCCGTGTTGACCGATCAGGATGTGATTGCAGCAGCGGCAGCTCACCTCAACGTAAAGCTTCTCTAGCATCTCGCGGCAACACACAACATTCCTTTAAGCTTGCAAGCCGGACCGGACCCTATCCGCCTGTCCTATTTAAGCCGCCTTCCTTACAACCATCACCTCGCGCTCCTCTCCTCCCTCGCATCGACCTCAAATCTCGCAAACGCAAGCGCAAAGAGTCCCATCACCATGCCAGCATACACACCGCCACGCTCCTCACATGCTCCGACCTCACGCCCATTCGAGCTCTCGCTCTCCACGCACCCTTCGACACCCCACCATCGATCCTCGCTCACGCCCGTCTCGTTCCTACTACGCGCCGCGCTAATCACACCGCGCAAGCTCGCCATCGCACATCCTGAGCGCGGCTACTCGTTCACCTACGAGCAGTGGGCAGCACGTTGCCTCTCGCTCGCATTCGCACTGCTCTCGGTACCGGGATTCAAGACGGGTGATCGCGTAGCTGTCATCTCTCCCAACGCACCGCTGATCGCCGACGCTCATTGGGGGATTCCCGCCGCAGGAGGTATCATTACTCCGATCAACATTCGCAACACGCCCAAAGAAGTCGCTTACGTGCTCGAGCATTCTGGCAGCACCATCATCTTGTGCGATCACGAATTCACACATCTCGTTCCTGAAAAACCGGGCAAAGGCATCACGGTGATCGTTAGCAAAGATTCGGGCGGACAAGATGGCAGCGACGAATACGAAAAGTTCTTGGATCGAGGATGGCAGGAATGGCAACGTGCCGAAGAAGCCGAGTTGCAAAAGTACAAGTCGCGAACCAAGCCCTCAGCGGAGCCAAAGACAGGATGGAAGCTTCTCTCGGCGCCTCAGGATGAAGAACAGCCGATCGCGCTCTGCTACACTTCTGGCACCACAGGTCGGCCCAAAGGCGTCCTCACCAATCATCGCGGTGCCTATCTCGCAGCGGTAGCCAACGCGTTCGAAGCCAACATCACTCAGAACAGCGTCTACCTTTGGGTTCTACCCATGTTCCATGCATGTGGCTGGACGTACCCCTGGGCTGTCACTGCGAGCTTGGGAACGCACCATACGATTCGAAAAGTTGACAATGCCGTCATCTGGGACGCGCTGCTCAACCACGGCGTGACGCACTATTGTGGCGCGCCTACCGTTCAGATCGGGCTGACGAACCATCCAGACGCGCGCAAGCTAGACCGCAAAGTCAACGTGGCCGTAGCTGCGTCTGCTCCGACGGCTAATCTGTTGGCCAAGATGGAGTCGCTCAACTTGCATCCCGTCCACGTGTATGGGTTGACCGAAACGTATGGACCGTTTACGAGGAGGTATTTCGAACCAGAGTGGGCCAAGTTGGATGTCGATGCGCGAGCTAGAATGATGGCTAGGCAGGGGCATTCCTATCTCACTTCAGATGAGGTCAGAGTCGTCAGAACTGAAAGTAGCACGGATAAGAGTACGGACGATCTAGTCGATGTCGAGCGCAACGGCAAAGAAACGGGCGAAATCGTCATCAGAGGAAACCTCGTCATGCTTGGATACTACAACGACGTCGCAGCGACCGACAAAGCGGTAATGAAGGGCTGGTTCCACACTGGCGACTTGGCAGTTCGACATCCCGGTGGAGAGATCCAAATCCTCGACAGGGGTAAAGATATCATCATTTCCGGTGGCGAAAACATCTCGTCGCTGATGGTGGAGCAGGAACTTGCAGCTCATGCAGACGTGTTGGAGTGCTGCGTCATTGCTCGTCCACACGAGAAATGGGGTGAGCGAGGACAGGCGTTCGTGGTGCTTACTGAGCAGGCGAAATCCAAATTGGGTCAGGAGGCGAAACAAAAAGGTTCGAAAAAGAACGAGGAGCTGGTAGCGCAGCTGAAGCAGCACTGTAAATCGAGGATGTCCGGCTTTGCGGTGCCGGAATGGTTCGATATCGTAGACGAACTGCCAAAGACGAGCACGGGTAAAGTTCAGAAGAACGTGCTGCGTGCGAGGTTTGCTTCCAAATTGTAAATCATCGGGATGGAATTGGAAATCGAAATGGAATGGCTACATGTGCTTTTGTGCTGCTGAGCTGGTTTTTGTGTCCGTTTGAGAGATCGTCTACTTGAGAGTTGGGCTGATCTTGAAAGCGCCCTTCAACCAGACACTGATGATCCAAATGATACCGACCTGGAACACCGCCGTCCTAGCAAAGCTGTTTGCTTTGCCGCTGATCTGCACGTAGCACACCGTGAAGATGGCTCTGCTGACCAGCCATCCTACAACGAAGTTGTTGATGGTCTTGACGTCCAGCCCTGTGTAATTTGCCCAGATGATGGTTGCTACGAACAGAGGGACATTCTCGAATGCGTTGGCCTGGCAACTCTGGCCACGGAGAATCTTGAGTTCGAGAGGGGAGAGTTTGGTGGTGTTGGATTTAGCGATGAGTCTTGCAACCCAGAAGCGTGGGTTGACGTTGGACCATCCGCCCTGAACCTTGTTGGACTCGGCGAGATAGATCGTGTACCAGTGTGGGAGAGCGGCGAGGAGGAGCGAGAGGGGTACACCGGCCCAGGAGAGGTTGTAGAATGGATCCTTGCCGCCGGTGATGTAGGAGGCGATTTCCTTGGCAAAAGGGAGGCTGTAGATTGGAGATGACATGGTCGGCGATACTGTGAGAAGGACGAGATGGTGGATGAGAAGAAGGAGGAAGGAGTTCGCGAACAGGAAGCAAGGAAGGCCGTGCAAAACTGTGGTCCTGGCTGAGACCAGGAAATTGCATTTCACGCGCCACATTTTCTTCCTGTCACTCGCAACGCCCTGCCCGTCACTCTGCCGATCCTTCCCCACACGAATTCGTCACCGGCAGCAACAGCGGCTCCCACTCTAAGTTTCAAAATTCGCCGCACGACAAAAAAGCAAGCCTGCATGACCATGGCTTTCATCACCGTGACAGATTGTCTAGCATGGCATTGAGGCTGCTGCATAGTGAGACACGCTCGCAGTCACACATTCCTGAGTGCTGTCAATCGCAAAGAAGCGGGCGTCACAAAGAGGAGCTGCAAACCAATACCTTGGATGAGTTCATAGAACCAATGTCATCTTCAAGGCAACCAACGTCACGTTGATGTCACGTCGACATGACTTTGTGTCACCGTGACCGTGTCTGCCGTTGTGGTGAGCAATTTGTTGCCACGGGCGCGTCAATTACAGAGACGGCAGAGAGCCCTCATGACAGATCACTGTGTTCACACGACAGCACCGGGTATATGTGTGACAAGGGAGCGTGTGTTCAAGATGAGACCGTATCCGTGCAGTGTCCAAAGCGAGACAGCGCCTGTCACTGCGATCCAAAATGTGTCTGTGATGCTGTTCACGAAATTGAGCGAAAGCACAGGCGTAGGGTCTATCGATCCAAGGGCAGCGCGTGGCGAATAATTACCGCTGTTAGATTCCAAACATGCTTAAAATTACAATTTTAATTTTTCAAATTCAGCGTGAATGCAGTCACGCGTCCATGTCACTCCGTCCTACGTCCAGAAATTCGTCTTACGACGCGCCAAACCGCCTCGGTTTCCAGTTTTTAAAAGATAGCAAAGCAAACAAAAAGTATATAGACTAGACGGGAATTGAACCCGTGAACCCTGAGGACGAGGAAGTAATGTCTCCCGAGTGGCGCAGCTCGGTTTAAACCTTAAATCTCGCGCGTTTGACCACTTCGCTACTAGTCTGCTCAGCCGCGCCGTGTTATGCAAATATATAGCGTCGGAAACGCCGACGCATTGTTTATAAGGTCCTAGCCACGAGGATTTCTCTAGGTTTTTCCTAGTTTTTAACTTTTATCTTATTTTTTTTTCCTTTCGCTGAATCAATTCCTGATGTCGCGAAAACTCTTCGTGATCTATAATGTCTTGTCATTGGGATCACCTGCTGTATTCGAGACTGTTTCATTGCTTGAGCGTGCACAGCCTCCTGTTAAGCGTCCCTTGTTGAGCTGGTGTGGTGCTTTGTCATGCCAAAGAAGCACAGCAGTCACAATAAGATCAAAGTAAGAGTTCCAAAAGAAAAGTCAGGGATCACGAATTGATTTGGCGAAAGGAATTGTTTTTCCTTTTGAACACATGCTCTTTCGCCAGGACCTGCAGCTGCGACGTGCCAGATTTCAATTCAGCAAGTCTCGGCATCAAGCGGCACGTCGTAGGTCATGTTCATGCGAGACGGCCCGTCGCTCCACACGCTTCATGTATCGAGTGACCGCGTTTCTCATTTTCACGAACTCATCACACTTCCACCACCATTTGTTACAACTTTATCGTCAAGCCACATTCTTCTCACTGAGCGCCAACCTTAAACCATTCGACCCTGTCGTCAGGAAATCATCGGCGCTGCCGTTTCATTTCGGCTGTCCCTTCACTTTTGACTTTCGGCTAGCTCTTCGCGCGCCCACTTTGCAGGATCGTTCGTTCGCACGTTCCCAGCGTCAAACGCTCATTCTTCCGATCGATCTGCCCCGACAAGCTCGCAAGATCATGCCATTCGTTCAGGCAGCTCGCGATATGATCGACACGGTTGGCGCAGCTGCACCCGACTCGAGCGTGCATGAGAATGCACCGAGCCTAATCATTTCGCTCTCCTGGGCCTTTCTCGCAATCCCATGCATCTTTCTCATCGCTGCGTTCGGCTGGATCATTTACAATTTCAGTCAGCCCTCCGAGTTCCCGCAGGCAAACGGCTTCAGCCATGCAGAGCATGACGAGGACGAGAACGATCTTCAAGGTGACGACGAAAAGGAGCAGCTGCTCGACGCCTTCAGTGAATCGCAGTCCCACTCCTCAAATCGTAGTGCGTCGGCCTCCAGCTCCTCTTGGAAGATCAACAGCAAGTTCAGCTCGACCTCGAGAAGCGGTTCAGTCTACTCGTCCTATCCCGATCCCAATGCTGCCCACAACACTTCGCCCAAACGTGCGCGTCCATCGTCACCAAAGTCGAGCAGAACGGTCGGAAGTAAAGCTGCCAAGGTGCTCGCCCTCAATCGTGACCGCATGATGCAAGACTTGGAGAACGTTGATCCCATCGACAGAGAAGAGCTGCAGCGCTCCTCTTCTCGTGCCAGCGACGCTCGCAAATCCGACTGACAACAAGCGCAAGAACCTCGATTCGTTTCCACCATCCATTTCATCGCATTGCATAGCATCATCTTTCGAACTGTATTTTAAGTCTCTTCCTCTTCAATCGCAGAACATTCGACATCGGCAGTGTCGCGATAAGGCAAGTTGAAATGAGATGCGCAGCAAAAGCTAGCTGCTCCAAGTGTGCGGCAGCAACTCAAATCGTTGGCACGTGGCGATACCATTTCATTTCAATCAATGCGCAGCAATACTTCCAAGGCCTCCGAAGGGTGCTGTTGCAGGACCTCGGCGCAAGACGAAACAATCCCTCAAAGCTCCGAGTCGTTTCGCTGTATTGCTGCACCCGCATTGTTCCGATCCCGCACCGAGACAGTCCTGCAGCTTTGGCGCGCTCTCTTGCGCCTTGTCAGAGCCTCGTGCCGCCTTTGTGCGGAAGAGCAACTTTGTCGCCACAATCTGCATAAACAACGGTTCCTGCCGCGAGGCCTCTTTGAGATGACTTGCAGAGCTTGTGCTGACCATCGCTGAACGCTTATAAAACAGAGCTTCCCACTGATGCGACCAATCGAGGTCAACCCAGTAGAGCAATCTCTTCTTCGTCCCTCTTTGCACACTTACACTCCTTCAGACCTCCTTTCCTTGTTTCTGTCTCTGATTGCTTGCGAGATGGGTTTCGCAGAGGAGCTCGCTTTCGTCGGCGTCCTCATTCTCGCCATCATCCTCGGGGAGCTTCACGCAAGCTGTGCAGCTCCATCTCCTGGAGACTCTGAGTCGGCATCCCTCATTGTTTAGGACCTCGAGGCAGATGCTCAAGCTCCCACGCAGTCTCAGTCATCCCCTTCGATCGTCAGGCCCTTCGAAGTGAGTGCTCCAGCTCCAAGCCCTTCGGCAATCGTGAAAGCTGCACAAATTTTCGTCCAAGACCGTACAGACTCAGAGCCGTCAGGCTCGGCCGTATCACCACAATCCCCTCTCGAAGGCAGTCCGGTCTCGAAGGAATCGGCTTCGGTCTCACCTACACAGGCGTCCGTTCCAATCAGCACAGCCTCTCAAGGATCTCGCGCCGTCAAACGGGGCCTCAGCTTCGTCGAAGCTTGTACGAGCACAGAGAAGAGTCATCGAGTGATCACCATTGACGCCGCCAATGTCGAGCCAGCTGTCGAGCCCGCCACCATACAAGGAAATCCTTCTCTCGACGTCACATCAGGACCGACCGAGGTGTCAAATGCTGCCTCTCATACCAAAAAGAGGCGTCGTAAAGATAGAGGTGCGCCTCTCAAGCTACTCTGGTCCTATTTCGATTTGCCCGACTCCTACATGTTCAATCGCAAACCATTCTCTTCGCGCAAAATGACTCATACCATCGCACTTAGCTCCAGCCTTCACGAAAACATATTCGCTCAGCGCCTCGACCTCGACAGCAAAGCTCACGTCATCAAGGCTCTTGCCAACATTCCTTCGCTTTTGGACAAGCCCGTTGCCACTTTCAACGCACCAGAGCTTCTTGTCTCGTGCAGCAACGAACACGACCTTGCAGCCCTTTTCAAAATCATCGAAGATACCAGAATGCTTGGACCCTACTGCGCCAAGATCAAAACAAAGGGTTTGCCTTTCGTCCCCGCCTTCTGGATTATCAAAGACCTGCCCATGGATCTCGGCAAGAACAAGATACGGGCCGACATACAAAGCTACATCGTGAAAAACGAGCCAACATTTGGAAAGTGGCGCGTCGTGTACGCAAGCTGGGAATTCAAGCCGGATGTTCACGTCTCCAGCTTCAATGGAGAGGTCCTCATCGTGACAGATGCAGAAACGATGCGAAGGGCGGATAGCAAAGCATCACTTGCGTTTTATGGCTGCGAGCCTGAACGACTCTACAGCATCCAGAGTCTGCCGAGCTTTAGTGTCACCAACTGACTGAGTCCGTTTGCCTCCATGCAGCTTGTAGTTTCGAACAACATCGTCGAGGCTTCGGCTTCGCCACGCTCCCACACCATCATCATGTTCGCTTTGCTTCTCACACTTCCCTCTGTTCCCTAGCGATCGAAAAAACCAATGCCAAAAGTTTTTGTTCTCGCATCTGCTGCTGACAAAATGACTCAAATCGCTGATCAGAGCGTTGGCTCAAACTGCGCGTCCAATGTTGGCACGCGACGCGTCACGACGCACAAAGGGGACTTTTTCTCTTCGGCCTTTTGTCCTTGATGAGATCTCTGACAGGTGCCTGCGTCTGTGCGTGTGTGTCGAAACATTGATCAGCGTGTGTGCGTGTCAAACTCCTCATCCTGCACGTCCTACACGCCTGCATGAGGGCACTTGAATCTGGCAGATGAAGCGTGCGGGGGTGGGAACTTTAAAAAATGTCAGAAGGCTGATCTGAAAATAAAACGCCGAAGGACGTGTCAAAACGTTGATCAACGGTACGAATGTGTCGTTTTGCTCATCACCATCAGCTCCTCCGTTTGGCCGTCGTCACGATGTGACAGAGTCTGTCGAAAAGCGATATAAGCAGTGTCCTCGTCGGACGAGGCGGACGTTTCCCCTCAACTCAACACATCCACACACACTACTCTGCAAACACACGCCGCACTCTACAGGCACGAGCTGCACTCTTCGAGCACACGCTACACTCCACCAGAATCTCATCCACATCGCAAACGGCCGCTGTGCTCCACACCCAACCCCACTCACTCAACGATGATGGCAATGATTAACCTGCCCCGCTACCCCTCCTCGCCTCTCACTGACGAGCCGCAAGAATCGATGCTCATCGTAGCACGAGCCATCATCGACATCATTCCGCTTCACACTCGCTCACCTCCCACCTCGGCTACCACATCGACCTTCGAACACGAAGAGAAAACCCCACTCCTGCTCTCCACCCCTGTCAAGAAAGCCGCCAATGCAGTGTCCAAATATGGATCGATGCTGAAAGGTCACCACCGAAGCGAAAGCCGAAAGGCTGAATTCAAGAGCTCGATCTCTCGTCCGATCTCTCATGATTCTCAGTGTTCGATGAACTTGGAAGAAGAGGAGGAAGCGAAGCAGGTGGAAAAGGAGATGGAACGAAGTGTGGGAAGCGTTTACTCTACTGCGACGTGGAAAGAGGTAGAAGGGGAATCGAGCAACAATGCAGGCCCGTTCGAGTACGAACAAAGGTTGTCGAGGCAGGATAGGAGCTCGGTTCAAACGTTTACTTCAGGCGAGAGGAGCTACACTTTCTTCTAGGGCTGGCCGTTTTCGTTCTGTTTTCTTCATGCTGTATCATACGTCTCGTTTCGCAATCGCTGTTTTCCTATCTCTTCGACGAGACTGCGTTCAAAGTGCTATCAGCTCTCACCATTTTGAGATGCCCCCTTGGGTACTGGACAACGTCCTGCATTGTCTACTACCGATCGAAGCCACGATTTCCCTGTTTTTTCTCACGTCTACTGCTGATGAAATCAGTCGGCTTCGGGACCGTCATTGCTCCTGCGGCCCAGAGCCGCTGCAGGGTTGAGCGTTGATCGTTGCAATGCCAAGCGTTGTTATGCCAAGCTTAGGCGCAATCAACGGTGGGATGTTGACCTTCGCATAGATACATATCGATGTATAAAGACGATGCCAACGTTACCACTCGCTGAATGCAAGGAGCTGATTCAAGTCGACGTCGCGGCATGATAAATGAACAACGGACTTGACCGATCCACCGGAGAACGCCATGGGCTCCAACGGCCTTTTCCAGCCGTCCAGGGTTGATGTTTGGTACATATAGACGCCGGATAGCATTGCTCAGACTGTTCTTTTTGCCCAACACTGCTCAACACACACACACACACACACACACACACACACACACACACACACACACACACGCACACACACTGCGCTGTATCCAGACACCCAAAGTATGATAGCCTTTAACCCTCGAGTCTTTGCATTGCTTTGCACCACCCTTTGCTTGCTTGCAACGGTACTTGCGATCAAGGGTGACCCTCAACTCGACGGCATCGACAAGTCGATGCATACCCACGCTAAAGCGTTCTACTACCCCAGAGATATCGCCTCTACAAGCACCAGCAACGCATTCGGACTCTATCCGCACAAAAATCTTGAGTACTTCAAGCAACGAAGTCAAAATCTAGCACAGTCCCTCCCACATATCCTTCACGAAGAGGCGGTGCATCATTCGGGCGTGATCCTGGTCGGCAGATACAAAAGCTGGGCTTTGGGTCGCAAGCGGACTTTCTACATGTCAATGGTCGGGCCCAATACTGTTCTTGGCAAACAGTTTGGGCTCAACAAACCGGACGCTGTGAGCCCAGAAGGCAAGGCGGCATTCGCATTCTGGAGACACAAGGGCTCGGAGATCAAGTTGCTCGACGTGAGCACGGTAGCTCACACGGGTTCTGCGTTCGATCTGAAACATCTCGGCGATCTCATTCCGTTGCGCGAGGTTCGCGAAGTTCTTTGAAGCAAGAAAAAATGAAAGTGGCGTGGACGCTCGGTTCAAAGATCTCATTGTACCGCGGTGCTTCCTGTCCAGCATAGTTCAATTGGCTATAGCACTCTCTTTCCCACTCGTTATCATGTTCTTGTCTTCGTTCAAAGAATCAATTGAGGTGACCATGTGAGATTGTCCATAATACAGATAGAGATGCCGTCCAGAATGCAAAAGTCGAGATGTGAGAGTGTGTCGAGTGTGGGAACAGAGCTCGACGAAAGCTTGATGGTCGATCAGCCGCCGTGCAAAGTGCTGATGAATACGATCTCGTCTCTGTCTTGCAAGACATAGTCGCCTTCACCTTCCAATTCCCAGTCTCCGTTGTTGATCAGCACGAGGATGCCCGGGCGACTGCAAGGTCAAAAGAGCGAGCAAGTGTAGAGGATTAGCAATCGTGGAAATGTGACCATGAACGCTTTGGAAGAAGGAGCTTATTTGACTTACACTGAGTCTCCGTCGACAAAGAGCTCTTCGCGCTCTGTGATGAGGTTCTTGCGGATATATTCGATGAGGAAAGTGACGTTGGTCTCGTTGCCGGCCGCATCGGTGCGTGGGAGAGTGAGCTTGTGCTTTTTCTCGTGCGGCGGTGCCAGGAGCAGTTCGGTACCTCCGCCGAACTCGACGTTGACCTTGACTGTCCCTGTCGACATCGTTGCGCTGTGCTGAATGTGACTGAGCAAGAAGTCGTGGGAGTCGAGTCGGATGATCCGATGATTGATTCAGGGTTCAATTCAAGAAGATTTCCAATTTCGGATATCGGATGCGTTCCGCTGGTGCAAACGTAACACTTCAAATTCGAACACAAAATCGGCTGTTGTCCCGAAACATCCTCGGTAAGCGCGTTGACATCATCAAGACCAACGGTTGCGTTGCTGCTGCTCAGTCGATTGCTGGCTCACCGTTGCTTCTCTCCTCACCATGTCATGTGGCTGGCACAACTCGTCCACAAGCGAGCGGAGATACCGTCCGGCGGCATCCCATCGAAGCATAGCGTCCTAGAATAGACGTTGGCACGGGTTGAAGAGGATGTTGACAGGTCTCGCACCGCCTCACGTGCCCGTGACATCCTCAGCTGCGCGCCCGCGCTCGAATTGTGCGTCATACATTCATCAGCGTGGCTTTCGGGACACCCGCTGGTATCATTGCGTGATTCTCAAGAGGAAGCTGCTGCTGATGTGGACCACGACTCGTTGGCCACTTGGAAGCGACCGGCGGCCAATGTCGTCTGATCTGGCAGTTCTTATCGTGCATGCAGTTCGAGTCGATGACGCTGCGCCACATGGAAACGCGCTTAAAATTTCGCCTCTGGCCATGTGCCCTCCTGTCTCAACCCCCGCGTTGATTTCGCTTCAGGCTGTGTCTTGTCTCACTTTTCGACTGTCACGCACCTGCATCGCCTCCTCCTTCATCGACCCTCCTCGCCATCACTTCCTTTCTCAACATCTCCACCATCACCACTCGCAGCATCGATACCCATTGCCTCCCGGCATCACCACAACACTCCTGCATGCTGTCAACACCATGACTGCTACTCAAGTCCGCACCGTACCACCCGTCATCGAGGTTCAACAATCGCTCAAGTCCAACGATACCCCGGCGCGCAAGCCATCCGCATCCACCATGTCGACCAACGCTAAGCAAGATCCCAAGAAGCAAGCCGACGAGCCTGAACAACGATCCAAAGGGAGTGCCGACAAGTCCGAGAAGAAGCCACACGAGCACGATCACAACAACGACAAAGACAAGGCAGCAGCCCTTCTCATTCAACGCAATTACCGAGGCTACCGAACACGAAGGCAGCTCGACGGATGCAACATCTCGGCGGATACTCGCTGGTCAGATGCAGTCCATCGTATGCGTCTCGAACAAGCCAACAAGCACTCCAACACCGGTCGCAACGACGCCAACTCCAGATGGAAGCGAGGCAAGCTCTTAGCCGGTCAGCTCTCCGGAGCAGAAAAGATGGATTCGACGCCAGAGAAAGAAGACGGCAACGGGCGTACAGATGCACCAGTCGAAGGCGGTCCTTCGCTCGAACCAACCAAAAAGGAGGAGGACGAGCACTCCCTCGTCGAAGCCGACACAAAGGTAGGCGATGTTCCAGGCGGCCAAGACGGCGACAAGGTTGACAACATCCGAAGCATTGCCCAGCCCGGCCAGAAGGGTCTCAAGCTTATCGAGTGGTGGACACGAGGTGGTCAAGCCCAAGAGCTCAGCAAAATGATGGAAGAGCAGTATTGGCTCGAAATGGTCGATCGCAAACATCGCTACGGCTCCAACCTCAAATACTACCATCAAGCCTGGCAAGAGGCTGACACGCGCGACAACTTTTTCAAATGGCTCGACGAAGGAGACGGAAAGAAAGTCAGCCTCGATGACTGTCCACGCGAGCGTCTCGACTCAGAGTGCGTCATCTATCTCAGCTCAGAGCAACGTCGTAACTACATCGTCGACATCGAGGATGGCAAGCTTATCTGGCGCAGGAATGGCAAACCTGTCGATACCGGCCGCAACAAGCACAAGGACATGGGCAAAGGGCGAGGTATCGTCGACATCGGCGAAGAAGAGCAGCAAGAGATTCGCAAGGATAAAGAACGACGCGCTTTGGAGCGAGGTGTCTCGGAGAGCTCCCTCGATTCTTACATTGACGGCACGTCGTCTTCGTCTTCGTCCTCGTCAAGCGACGGCGAGGAGATGTCCAAGAGTGAGAAGAACGAAGAGGCGCAACACTATCAGTCCAAGCGCAGCGGCAAGTCTCGGCACCTCGATGCCTTCAACTCGTCCAACTGGTCCGACATGCTGCTCCGAAAGACCATCGGCAACAACACCTGGATCTACGTCTTCAACTCTCGCCACGAGCTCTATGTTGGTCTCAAACAAACAGGCTACTTCCAACACTCTTCCTTCCTCTATGGCGGTCGTGTTCTCTCCGCTGGTCTGCTCAAAGTCGATAACGGCACATTGACCAGTCTTAGCCCGCTCTCTGGTCACTACCGTGCAGGCACCGCCCACTTCCGATATTTCGTCAAGAAGCTTCAAGACTCGGGTGTCGATCTCGATCGTGTTACGCTCTCCAAGAGTCTCTTGCTGCTGTCGGGAATGGAGAAGTACGGTAAAGCCATGAGCAAAGCCAAGTCGTCCAAGAAGCAGGATAGGAAGAAAAAGGAGAAGAATCGTACCAAAGCTAAGGGTGATGAGGAGGGTGGGAAGAAGGACTCGTTGGCTAGTCGGTTGAAGCAGAAGTTGAAGCTGGGGTCGAAGGACAACGCAAAGGACGACGCAAAGGACGACGCGAAGGACGACGTTGACACCGGTGCAGAAGCTGATACCGAAGACAAGCCCAGCGGGCTGGCGAGGTGGAAGGAGAAGCTCAAAGCTTGATAATGCTCAATTTGTAACGATCTGATATCACGATACCAATTTGAATTCATCACGAGCAAAACAAAAAGGATGACAACGTTGAGTGGGCCATCAAAGAGCGTGCTGCGATCCCGCAAGCAGGCTACAGGGGATGTCCAGCTAGATCCGTTGATACGTCGAGAACGTCTTGCAGCTGATTCATGTGGGAGGACCATTCGAAACCCTGGTCGTCCTTGATTGCGTAAACATGTCGTAGGTCGATATTCCTGCTTCCCTCTCGCTGCTTCCAAAGCGCCACGAGAGTCTTGTCCGAGAGGTGAAGGTCGGTACCATAATGGCTGTACGGAGGAATGATGGTGTGGAAGTATCTGACGTTCCTGCCGTCGTCACGGGGAATTACCTCCAAGAGATGAGCGCCCCAGTCCCTGGCGGTGTGTTCCGCTCTGCGAGGAAAGTGCGGCACTGGTCTAACGTCGACCTCGCCCAAAAACTGCCATGTCTTTCCCTTCTCCCTGAATGCGCTCTCCTGCTTTGCTTTGGACAGTGCGATCATCCGAAATTCGTCCTCGGTTAACACCGCACTGACGTTGATGATGAAAGCGAAAGCCAGGGTCGCGAAGATGAGGATCAGGGAAACGAGACGCTGAGAAGCCACCATGATGCAAGGACGATGACAGAGCGTTGGACAGCAGTTTGAGAGAGGGCTGTACGTAGACAAGAGGACTGGTTCAAAGGGCGCAATTGTATCGAGTCTTTATGCATTTCGAAGCCCGTCTGTTTGCTTCTTGATCCTCTCGAGCGACTGAAGCCTTGCTGGCCGTCAATGTCACACCCCTGATGACTCACAATCGATCAAGCAAGGTGCTGTGACCATTGTTGTAGTGGGCGCTAAGTTTCAGGTGGCTCACCGCCTCGATTTGTGCTTTGAGACTAGGCTGTGAGCATGCAGCATCCCTCCGAACCAACCCACCTGCTCATTCGCTCCCGCACTGATGCCTCAGACACGTCGCTCTGTAGACTGTCGAAGGGGAGCACACCAAGAACTGACATTCATGATTCACTGCAGGTTCATTGCAACACTGAGGCGACATCGCCGGCTGTGAATCGAGGGTTTCCATCCGTCTAAGACCAGGCTGCACGGTGACTAGCTAGGGATTCGTTAGAACGGACC
>MJEU01000082.1:0-88756 GCA_001748505.1 Sporisorium iseilematis-ciliati | reverse complement strand
GCCACACTATTGATCAGCGTGGTTCACTCTACCACGTCAGCCAGTAAAACGTGCCGCCTCTGAGTTGGGGTACCCCTTGTAACCCTGTAAGCAATGTCAAAGAAGAAGCAAGCAGCGGGTCAGATCAAGATCCATGCTGCCTGGAAGGATGTTGAGCGTCACCAGACCACAACTCACTATGTTCAGATGCTAGCTGCCATCTATGAGGTGCACTGTCCCAACTTTTCCAATCAACCAACTTTCCAGGCATGATCATTGTTCAAGGGTCAAGCACAACTCCATGCGCATCACTATCGCTTCATTCTCATCGTTGGCATCAAGGAGCTGGTCTCCATCTAGCAACAACGGCGTTGTCACTACCAGCAGCGCAGGTTTGCTCAATCACCACGGTTGCGCAGCAGCAGCAAATTGTCATGGTCAGTTCTGTTCACAGTTTTGTACCTCTCCCTCCCCCTCCCCTGTTTCAGTGTTCTGATTAGTGTTTTGTTAGTGTCCGTAGTTCATGTACGGCGACAGCATTGTCTCCAAGGATGGAGCCTTGATCTAGTTTGGGGCTCTGACACCAGGTTGCAGGCTGTCAGCTGAGTCCTGAGTGTAGCATAGTTGCGCAAGAAGGAGGAGAGCTTGGCTATTAGCAGACCCTCCTCCTCCTTCTTGACCACCACTGTCTCCGTTCAGCATCGCTCCACTCTTGTCTCTCTTCACTCATCGCAATACCATCGCTTTCGTCCAGTCTTTTGTTATTTTCAACACCGTCTGTCTCTTTCTTTGAAATCGAGCCGTCAACAACGTTTGACCAAACGACCGCAACCCAGAACCATCCTTTTAATACAGACGAGTGACCAAGGTGAGTTGGTGGTCTCTGCCGCAAATTTCACGGCAAAACTGTGAAATGACGTGCTTTTCCGGTGCATGAGAGCGCGGTGGATAGCCGGCGTTGAGCGAGCATTGTCCAACACTTTCTTCCACTTCTTCATCTACCATTCTTCCACCTCCATCACAAACGATGCCACCCTCAACAAGCGCCGGCGAGCCATGGCCGCCATTCGCCCTGCCCTCCGTCGACCTTGTCGCTGGCTCCCTCGCCGGAGCAGCCCAAGTCATGGTCGGCCAACCGCTCGACACGGTTAAAGTGCGCTCCCAGATCGCAGCACCCGGCACCTATCGGGGCCCCATGGAAGTGCTCACCCGCACCGTCTCGACGGAAGGCATCCTAGCACTGTACAAAGGCATGGCATCGCCTCTGATCGGCATCGCTGCGCAAAACGCACTGCTCTTTACCGCGTTTCAAACCTCGAAACGATTCATCTCGCCCGAAACGCAGCAGCTATCCACCGCGCAGATCGCCGCCGCTGGAGCCGTCGCTGGCGGCATCAACTCGATCCTCTCTTCCCCGGTGGAGCTGTTCAAGATCCGCATGCAGGCTCAAATCACGTCGACAGCGGGCGAAACCAAGGCGCAGAAGTTGAGCGCAGTCGCACGTCAAGTCTACACCCAGTACGGCATCGCCAGAGGCGTGATGCGTGGGTTTTGGGTCACCGTCTTCCGCGAGGTCCCGGCCTACGCCGGATTCTACACGGGCTTCGAACTGGCCAAATCCGCCTTCCGCTCGCACCTGCCCGCCGCGTCAACGGCAAACGGCACAACGCTCCCGATCTGGGCGTTGATGCTCAGCGGATCGTGCGGTGGAATCCTCAACTGGCTAGCGTGCTACCCGTTAGACGTGATCAAGAGCAGGATCCAGTTGAACGATAAGCCTATACCAAAGGGGTTCGGTGGTCCGCTGGTCGTGAGGTACATCTCGGAAGAGGCCAGGCACATTTACAGAACGGAGGGGGCGAGGGCGTTTTGGGTTGGCTTAAGCCCGACGTTGCTCAGAGCGGTGCCGGCGGCGGCGGCTACTTTTACTACTTTTGAGTTGGTCAAGGGGGCGTTAGAGGAGTCGTAGCTGAGATGGATGGTTTGGAAATTTGTACAACAGACGCACTAGAAAAGGCACGATCCGATGCCAAGCAATCAGCACAGAACGACGACAAGCAGAGGCTGACAGGTGACGAACATGGATGAGATTGTTCGCATTGCGCATTTACGAAATCATACAAAGGCTCAGCCAAGTGCTGTCTTACGACAGCGGCACAAAGTTCTCCCGCTCCACCCATCCCGTGACGCCGTGCTCAGAGTGCCCAAACAGATGCACATCATCGTGATCGACAACCCTAAACAGGTCTCCTACAGCATACTCGATGAACGGGTATCCGTTCTTCTCGCTACCCCTCGAAGCGGCCGACGAACTGTTCGCCACCGCTGCCATCGTGCCCATCGGCTTCGACTTTGATGGCGACCTGTTCGACGCTTCTCTCACCGTCCCATCCTGCACCGCGTTGGGACTGGCCGTAGCATACGTCTTGTCGCTCGACGAGAGCTGCGCAGCCCCTGCATCGCCTGTTTCCACCCCAAGCCCGTGTGCCGACGCCGAATCGAACACGGCATCAGACTGACCAAAGAACCCAGAGTTGAACGTGAGAGCAGGCAGCGTGGGAGCCGAAACATCCTGCCCGACAGATGGCGAAGAGTCGGCTCCAATCGGCGTGTCTTTGCTGATGGGCGTAGGCGGGTCCGAGCTGAAGCTGTCAAAGTAGCCTTCGGCGCCTGTGTCGGTGGACTGGGAGTTCTTGCGTGAGCCTACGGCTGAGCTGCTCCCGACGGACCGGAGAAGGCCGATCAAGCCACCACCTGACTTTGTAGATCGAAGTGTCGGCTGCTGCTGCTGCTGCTGCTGCTGCTGCTGCTGCTGCTGCTGCTGCTGCTGCTGAGGGCCACCCGCGAGTGGAGCCGGCCCGATCGGAGCAGGTGAGCCCAGCAATGAGTGTTGACGAAGCTGCGGTGAAACCGAGGAGCTGCGATGCGAACCGAGAGGTGGAGTAGCGTACGGGTTCGGACTCGTTCTCGGGCTGACCGCGACGAGCAACTCTTCCGATCCTGCCGCTGTGAGCGACTCGATCTGCTGGCTCATGTTGCTAGCGTTCGGCACCTTGGATGCAAATTCTGGATCCGGGAGGGCTCGCGACGATTGCAGCGGCGAAAAGTGCGTAGTGCTCGCTGGACTCAGAGTGCCCACCGCCAGCAATTCGCTGTCCCTGCTGATCGACGCAGAGCGAGACGTGCGCTCCTCCACGACACCTCCAACGATACCGAGCGACTCGACGAACCCGGCAATGCTGCTGTGCAACGGCCAGAACATCTTGACCGGGTTCAGGTGGCGCATCGACTTCTCGTCCGTTTCTTCGTTGTGTGCAATGTCAGTATTGCCCTCGGGCCCGTGCGTCTGCCAGAAGTCGATCAAAGCACGATGCACGCGGAGATGGTACGACGCCTGCGTTCGCGAGAGCGACTCGATGCTGAGATCCAGCAGCGTCTGCACGCCGTAGTTGAACTGCGGCAGTTCGTTCGTCAGCTGCGTGTGGAGCGCGATGAAGGCGGTGGCGCTCTCAGTGAGCTTCTTGTCCACGGTCTTGGAACCACTGCGTGTGATCTCGGCTTTGTAGCGCGTGTAGTCCGGCTCGCGATCGTCTCGTTTTGCAATGACGGACTGTGGCAGAAGGAAGAGCGCTGCGATGCGCTGGACGGCTGGTGTCAGGCTTGAGCGGATCTCGGCGTCGAGTTGCGTCCAGAATTCGCCAAGGAATGAACCTTCGACGAGGTGAGCAAAGGCGCGCAGGCGATGCTCGGCTTCTGTGCCAGCCGTAACATCGTCGACAGCGTAGGTGCGGCACCATTGGTCGAGTAGACGCAGCTGAGCTACATGCGCATCCTTGACGTTGGAAGACCATATTGTGCTTCGTTTCGCAAACGTACTCGTCGCCTTCTCCAGCTGCCGAAACTGCTTCACCAATGCTTTGTACTGGCCTTCATCAACGAGGTCGTCCTCTGCCAAACCGAGTACCAGCTGCTTGACCTTTTCCTGGCGTCGCAAGAGTTTCTTGGTGGCACCGTGCTGAATACGTTGACTGGTGCTGCGTTTGGCTGTTTTACCGCTTACAATCTGCTCCACCAGATCCTTGCGCTTCTTGACCTCATTGATGTTGTCCGCTACCTTCTGAATCTCGATCGATGCTGCTGAGAGGCTCTCCATATCTGGATGCTTGCTGGTTGTGGACGCCGAGATCTGCGAGAGAAGCAAAGGGTACTTGAGAACACGCTGAACCGGTTTGATGAGCAGGGATGACAGATCCCATGCGTTGGTGTAAGCGCGTGCGGCCTGCGTGCATTCGCTGAGGAAAGCGCCAACTTTCGGCTGCGTGCTCAGCAGCTCTTGTAGCCTAGCCACGGAAGCTTCGTGCCGAGAGCAGTAAGCCGAGTAGACTTGCTCGATGCGTGGCATGAGCTTGAGGAAGGCTTGACCGACCCGATCCGTTTCTGCCTCTTCGTTGACATCGCCTTGGGCAAGCAGCTGACTTGCTTCTTCCGCCGTTCCACCACAGACCTTGCCTACTGCGCCTTCGAGAATGACGACCATCTCATCTGCAAACGCAGCACAAGACTCGAGCTGGGCAAAGATGATGCGCACATCGCTGGCGCTAAGTGGAGCATCAGGGAATCCAGGCGAAACGACCTCACTTGATCCAATGAAACCGGGCGAAAGAATGCCGGACGGCGTAGAGATGGACGGAGTTGCGGGCGTTGACGAGAAAGGCGAGACGCCCGAGTTCGGCATCGTGGTCGTGGTCGGGGTACCTGAAACCGAAGACTTTACCGACGTAGGTGAGAGGGTGCCTGCATCGATGGAGAAGGAAGCTGGAACGCCTCCTGCGAGGGTCGGATGCGGTGGAAGTGCAAACTGACTTGCGTCCGAGGTCTGCGAGCTTTGAGAAGACACTGTGAACATGGAAGAGCGGTTGCTTGGGTTGCTCGACGCAAGAGAGGCAGACGAGGCCGCTTGATTCACGGAATTCGGACTGGCGAGAGACGCATTTGCTGTGCCGTCGGCCGAAGCGTTGCGGAAGAGCGCTCTTTGGGGCAGCGGACTTCTGCCCGGTGCAACGCTGGAAGTAGGGCTTAGAACAGTTGTGCTGCCCCGTTGCTGCTGAAGGTGAGGCTGCGAGGATCGGCTGCGAGTGGACGGCTCGGGAGAAGCGAGCTGCGAAAAGATGCTAGCGGACCTCACGCTCAGAGGCGATAGAGGTGCTGTGATGCCTGCTCGCATCTTTGCTCTTGCCAGATAGATATCTCGAGCTACGGCCAGGTCAGACGCATACGCCTTTTCTGTCTCGAGAAGCTCGCGCAAAACGAACCATCGCTTGACGAGCCGTTTCTGCTCTTGGGAGAGGTCGTCTTGCGGGATAGACCAAGATGGTACAGCGAAGCTAGGGCTGCGGGGAAGGAACGATCCACCGCCAATGTTTCCAAACTGCGGTGTGAGGAGATGGCCGGAAGCTGGGGACAAGAGATCCCTCGCAGTGCTGCCCGACGATGAGGCGGAGCGGACCAACTCACCCGGACCTGGATGACGGCCACTCGTGACATGGGTTGCAGAGGGTCCAGAAACGCTCCGGAATTTACCAGACACAGTTTGGAGGTCGACGACGGATGTTCCGGGACTGACACCATCGTTGTACTGCACGGGCGAGTGCAAGCCATTTGCGGCAACGGCAGCACTCTGACTGGAGCTCGAAGCAGACGCCTCAGACTCGAGAGGACCATCGTACAGTCTACGAATGACGGGTCGTGACGAAGCATCTGCCTTTCTTGACTTGCCGCTCTTTCCAAGCCGGAACGTACCGGAACTCGAGATGGTGGCGGATTGATCGTTGCTGCCTTCTCGATGAGTGAGGTCGCGCGCAAAGGCGATGATTTTGCTGCCTGCGCTCTCTTTCTTCCTCTTAGTGCCGGATGAACTTTCAGAGTGCAGAGAGGGTGTCGAGGCGCCCATCCCGAGAGGGGTCCGGAGATCCGTGAACGAACTGGTAGCATCGCTCGCCGAGCGCTCGTGTCTCCTTGGCACCCAGCCCACAGCGGAGTCAGCGGAAGGGGCGCGCGAAAGCTGCTGTGTCGTAGCAAAGGACGCCTGCGCTGGTGAAGAAGAGCCGCTATGATTGTCGTTGACCAATCCAGGCGAGCGGGACGGAACATGTGCGAGAGGCGCATTGTGAGACTTGGCAATCTCTCTCGAGAGGAAGTAGTCGCCGGTAGCCTGCTTGTCCATGGGTGATGCTCGCGCAACATCTGAGGTTGGTGTGCGGAACTCGGTCAGAGATGGCGTCGAGGTGGATGCTGAAATGGGACCATTGGATGCAGCATCCTTGGACGTGGAGAGGAACAGGCGGGCATCAGCTGCCTTCGCCATCGAAGGGCCCGGGAAGACGCCGGTCGTGTGGGGAGAGGAAGGAGAATGGCCAGAAACGGACGGCGTACCGGCAAGGCTGGCTCCCGACGGGCGCTGCTTTCGAAGAGGATTCTTGGGCGGAAGTCCCGGTCGCCTTGGGTCGCCAGGCGAGGCGGTGGTCTTGGAGGCAGTCGAGAGGTTTGAGTCTGACTCGAAGCGGGGACTCTGCGTCTTTTCGGGCGTGTGATAGACATCACCTTCCTCAGAGATTGCATTGGCGACCATGAGAATGTCGCGCAGACTGGAAAGGGAGCCCGAATAAGTGTGGCCACTGTCGGCGGTTCTGGGTCGGCTTGCTCGATGTGTCGGACGGCTGGTCGAGGAAGAACCTACGTAGGGCGATGCAGCGGGAGAGGGACTGGCCGAAGCTGTGAGAGGACGACGTGAAGAGCTTTGGGTGGGCGAGCTGGTGGTGCGAGGCTGGATATGAGGTGCGAATGCGGTTGCTGATCCTGAGCGAGGCCTTCGACGGGGAGAAGCGGGCGCATCGAGGTGCGACAGAGGCGAGGATGCAGCTTGTTGCGACACATTCAGCGTGAGAGGCGTGCTGGAAGAATTCCTACGACTAGCGTACCCATGAAGGCTGCTGCTCCTGGGTATGTGGCTTCGAGCACCCGTTCCCAGAGGCGAAGGTGGCATTTGTTGCACAGTGCCTGTATCTTGGTTAAGTGCGCCTGGCTCGTTTGAAACCGCCGTACCCGCAGCCGAGCTCGCAGCTTGGCGATGCAACGCGGCAGTGGCTCTTTGCGAGAGGGAGAGTGAGCGTCGTAGCTTGGGAGACCCTTCCAAATCGCGCTCTGTGACGGCAGGCAAGAGGGCGATGGCGTCCTTCTCCTGCTCGCCATTGGTCGATGTCAATGGCAATCGAGCTTCGGAAGACGGAGTATCCGACTCGATTTGCTGATCAGCGCCCGGTTGTCGGTATTGGAGGCCTCGGCGACCGCTAACCTGCTTGTAGAGGGGAGCCTGCCTGACAGCATCTTCGGCATCCGAGTTGGTAGGAGGGTCCAGAGGCGAAGGAGGAACCGAAGTTGAAGTGGATGCGGCCGAATCCGAGTTCATGGAGGATACAGACGGGCGCTGCTTGAGGAAGGCCTGCTTGTCCTTGAAGCGCATGGTCTTGCGGAGGAAGCTGGAAGCGGCAATGGATTTGCGACTGGAAGCGATGTTCAAATGCGAGTCACCGTTTGCAAACTCACTCGAGTCGTCATCATCGTCGCGACCGTGTGCTGAAGAAGAAGCTGCGTAGCGTTCCTGAGACCTTGCTCGCTCGATGGATCGGGTGTCGGTTGCGTCTGGAGCCAGTCTGTCGCTGTGGGAGCTCTCGGAATGAATGGAGGGTGCAAAGTGCGGTGATCTGGGCGAGGGGGTCTGGTTGCCCAAATCGAAAGACGACTTTGTTGGCGATGCGGAGTGTGAAGATTTGGAGCCGAAGATGCGAGAACGCAGGCTAGGCTTTGATGGTACGGTAGCCAGCGTTTTTGGAGGTTGGGTGGATGGTGCTGTTGTGTTGGTTGCGGCTACAGCGTCTGGCAGTTTGGCTGGCTTGGAGGAGCAGGTACTGCTCTTGGAGCGAGAACGAGTGGTGACGGGTTGATCGAGCTGCGGTAGGATGTTGGCAGATCTGGAAGCGGAGATGGATCTCGATTTGGGATCGAGGGCGTTGGTCGTCGCACTAGCTGAGTCTGTATGCGGTCGGCGAGATTTAGGCTGAGCAGATGGTGGGTCGCGGTTGTCGTCAGGTGGCTGCTGAGACCGAGCTGGGGGGGTGCGCATGGAACGGGAAGGCGAGCCAAGACTATCGGTACCACCGTCGTACTGAGTGGAGGTGGAACGTTTGGTGGGCGTTGCGTCGTTGCCTGACTCAACTCCGACTCGCAACCCACCTGAGGAAGAAACTTTCCTGGTCTTGGATGACTGAGCTTGAGATAGGGCATTGTTGGAAGAAAGGTGGGCTGCTGCCGACGAAGAAGTGGGCGAAGGCGAGCGCGGGATGGCACTTCCGTGGCGCGATTGACGAGGCGATGTCAGAGGAGCCTCGAATGTTGAGTAGAAAGAGACGGGTGAAGCATTTCGATCTCCATCTTCGGTGCGTGAAGGCCTTCTGGGTTTTTGTCTTGGCGTGGAAGGGCCCAAGCGTGAGCTGCTGCTGACCGAGCGGAGTGACTCTCTGTCTGAGCTAGTACTAGCTGCAGCTTCGGAGGCCGAAGCGAGGATCGAAGAGCGAGATCCGCGTCGATGGCCTGAGCTGGTGCTGCCCGGAGAAGTAGGTACTGCCGAAGGATCGAAGTGAGCATCGGGGATGCCGGGCGCTGAGCCCGGCACGGAGAGGAGATTGCTACCGTAGGATGGCCTGCGATTGGACGGGGAGGTGGCGATTCGGGAAGGGGATAGACTGCGCTGAGCGCGTGGAGTAGCTTCGAGGAGCGGCGAGCGCGAAGAAGAGGGTATCGGACGAGGCGAAGACAGTGTGGCGACGTTGCTCGCTCAGCGAGCGGGACAGTAAGCAGCAGAAGAAAAGCAATAACAACTGTTCGTAAATGTGGGTACGTCGGCGTGAGATTGAACGCCTTTGGTTGCAGTTGTCTACGAGGTCATGGCAGATTTAGCGTAGTTGCTGCGAAGAAAGAGAAGCTGAATGTCGGAGTACGATGATGAGAGCAGGCCGCGGAGATGAGATGTTGCGGAAGTGCAAGGTGCTGAAAGCGAAGATTGTCAAAGGGAAGATGAAGGTGATTGTCAAAGAAGATTGTGACAAAGTGAATGCGAATGTGAATGTGAATGTGATGAGATGAAAACGAGCTTCTCGACTCAGTATCGGGTATTGGCCCGACGCAGATTGCCTCAGTCGGAAGCCATCCGATTTGAATCGCCGGCGCCGCGCAGCGACACCCTCACGACTCCCACTGAATGCACACTGCAGACACTTCCATACTCACTCACTCACTCACACTGACTCCCACACGGGACGCCGAAAAAGCAGATTGCACAAGTCAGAGTCAGCTGCTGCTCGCTCAGCCCAGCCAGGCAACTGTGGTGGTGTGCGCGTGCCAAAAATCGATTTAGACAAAGAACAATCGCAAGCTGCAACCCTGCATCCCCTTTGTGATCCCGCCTTGCGTTCAGCAGTATCTTTTCACAGCGCCTCGCAAACTGCATTACCTACGTGGCTCAATTCAATGCTGCGGTGAGCCAAAGTTGGCCCCGCACTGTGTGAGCATATCGACAGGGCTCCAAAACAGGAGCGATGTCGACTCGATAGAGCATGAGGCTGTCTTTGTCTCAATGTTCTTCACGCACGGTTGGATAGAGTCTGGGCTTCGAATGCAAGACCTCAGTTTCAAAGTCAGGCAGATTTCGCCTTTTTTTGGCTTCATTCCTGCGCCGCACTGTCGATCTGTGAAGGTTTTGTTGAGACACATGCGGAGTGCGTTTCGCGAAGAGAAAGATGATGGCCTGGATCGCAATCGGAAAGAAAAGGCGGAGCGATCGGGCATCTCTTTCGGAGATGTTAGACTCCCCGGCTTTGCTTGTAGGTGTGTGGTACTGGGATCGAACACTTTGGAATTTTTTGTGAAATTCAATTTGGGAAGCCGCGGCGAGACCGGTCGGCGAAAAAGGTGGTCGCTGCAAGCCCCGAACCATCAGCTCATCTGCATCATCGTCGTCAACGGTCAAGTATCGACCCTACCGCTCTACTGCTCTTCCCCACACTGACCTCGTACAGTAGTCAAAGGTTGCGGGGTTTGACAGTGATGCGCACCCCGCACTCGTGGTATGAAACCCTTTAGCCGTGGTCGGCAGAACCCACCGAATTGCGGGGTCGCTGTCAAGCGTCTTTCTTCGAAAAGTGACCGGTCCCTCAGTAGCAGGATGCAAAGAGATGTTTGCCTATCCCTCCGTCTGCCCTCCTTCAAAAGTGTCAGCCTGCGCACACGTTGTTGCTCTCGTGCGGAAAGAAACTAATCAGAAGAGTGAACGAGGCAAAGCGAAAAGTTTTTCTCTTTTTTTTCTGCTCGCGGATGCCAAGCGAAGAGTCAAAGGAGCAAGTCAAGGGGCAGAAAAAGAGCCTGCGGAAAGATTCGATTCAAAAGAATGCCGTCGACCATCCGATTTCGGTCAGAGCTCGACGTACAAAGCACCGACTCCCCTCCGTCTCCTAGACACGATCCAACTCCGTCCGGACCGCGGCCAACTTCGCTTAATCTCGACTTGGTCAGATGCTTACGCCTCTCTTGGCCCACACAAGTTGACAAGCAAAGGAGATCCATGTCTTTGTTGAGGTGTATCATGGGCGGACTCGTTGCGAGTGAGTTGGAAGGCGGAATTCTAATTTGGATTTCGCCGAGAATCTTCCTTTTCCCTGTCGAAGCTGCCTTGGAATTCCACTCAAATCGCAAAACTTTCCGAACGGTGAATTTCTGAAAACTGTCAATTTAAAGAGCTCCCTCCTCACTCATCTCGTGATCCGGTAAGAGCAAGTCAAAGTCTGTCTTTTGGCTCAGCATTGAGGACAGAGACTGTTTGTTCGCGCTGAGCAGCTGCGAATGCAAAGGTGGTCAAGGATAGTAGTGATCCTTTGACCGAGAGGAACGGCTATCGAGAACAATGAAACTAAGCGAGGAGAGGCATCTTGCATTCATCGTTCAGCTCGGTTGGCTGAGTTCGTCTCTCGCCAAGTCTTGCCTTCCTCCAGAGTGGGTTTTGCCGCGCATGAATCACTTTACCGGTCCGTTCCTACCGTTTCCTCTTGAACAGAGGCTCGCTGGGAGTACGGCATGTGAGTGTGGTTCAGTGAGGTCTTAAGCGACCAGCTGACCAGCAGGTCTTGTGTCGTTGCAAAATGCAAACCAAACGAGTGGTGGAAATTTGCTCCCCCACACGCGATCTACTCCGTGCCTTTGTTGGGACGCGTGGCTTTTCGACTGTCCTCTTTCATCTTGCGCTCAGCATCCTCTCCTTCCCACCCTCATCAAGCATATAACCCCACCTGTCCTTTCGTGCATCCCCACACCGTTCCATCCTCATCTTGCATCCCATCTCGCATGGAACTTTCTCGCCTTTTCCTCCAATCTCGTCTCCACAGTTGCTAATCTCTATCCACGTCCACGGCACGCCTATATTAAGCAACCTCGCATCAAGGCATCTCTCCTAGTCGATCATCCTCACGACATACTCTGCTTCATCCCATCCATCTCGCATCAAGGCAATGGCTGACCGTGATCTCAGCCTCACCCCCGACGGGGAAAAGCCTCGCTCCCTCGACAGCGACGAGAAGCTCTCGCCCAAGGAGTCCAATGACCAGGTCAACCACCTTCATCTAGCCACTCGCTCCGTCATCTCTACTGAAGGTATCGTCGATGCTGCCGAACTCAATCAGGTCCTCGACGAAGCCGCCATCGAGGCTGCCGGTCAAGGCGAGGGCAACAGTGCCTACCTCTGGGGTCTTACCTTCTTCGCCACCATCGGCGGTCTTTTGTTCGGTTACGACACTGGTACGATTTCAAGTGTCCTTGTTCAAGTTGGCAACGATCTCGACAACAAACCTCTTACGGATGGCAACAAAGAGTTCATCACCTCGGCTCTCACCGTCGGCGCTATCGTCTCTGCCCTCTTCGCTGGTGTGGTCGCTGACAAGATCGGTCGTAAATGGACCCTAGTCATCTGCGATATCTTCTTCATCGTCGGCGCCATCATCCAAGCAGCTGCTCACAAGAAGCTAGATATGGTGGTGGGCCGGGTCCTGTTAGGATTTGGAGTGGGCGCCGCCGCCCAAATCGTGCCCGTTTACATTCAAGAGCTGGCGCCAGCCCGAGCCCGTGGCAGGCTGACTTGTCTCAATTCGATTGCTGTGACTGGTGGCCAAGTCATTGCTTATGCGATTGGTGCCGGTTTCGAGCATGTTTCGTCCGGTTGGCGCTGGATTATTGCCATCGGTTGTTTCCCTCCCATCATTCAGATCTTTGGCATTCACTTCTTCATGTCCGAGTCTCCCCGCTACCTCATCAAGCAGCGACGAGACGATGAAGCTACCCGAGCTCTCGCCCGCATCTATCCGCACGCCACTTCCGGACAGATTGACGCCAAAATCGGTGTCCTGAAGAAGCATATCCAAGGCGAAGACTCTCCCCTCATCGACAGAATCCGCAAGGTCTGGACTGACGTGCCCACACGACGAGCTGTCTTCCTGACGTCGATGACTCTTGTCGCTCAACAGCTTTGTGGGTTCAACAGCTTGATGTACTTTTCTTCGACCATCTTCCAAAAGGCAGGCTTGAACAACTACACGGCGACTAGTCTCATCGTGAGTGGCGCAAACTTCATCTGCACCTTTATCCCGCTCAAGTACATCGATCGAGTCGGCCGTCGACGCTTCCTCCTGGCAACTATGCCTTGCGTAGTCATTTTCCTCGTCTGCACGGCCGGAATCTTCGCCAAGATGCTCGAACCTACCAATCAGCGTCTCGAAGAGGGTTACCCATACCCCAAGTCTTACACTTCGGCGATGCTTGTCTTCATGGTACTTTACGTCTGCTCTTACGCCACGGGTCTCGGAAATGTGCCTTGGCAACAGGGCGAGTTCTACTCGACCGAAACCCGCATGATTGGCACTTCCATCTCGACTGCAGCCAACTGGGCCGGCAACCTCGTCGTTTCTTCCACCTTCCTCAGCCTCATGAACGCCATCACCCCTTCCGGTGCCTTTGGCTTCTTTGCCGGACTCACCACCGTCTTCCTCATCCTCGTCTATTTCCTTTACCCCGAGACTTCGCTTCTTTCTCTCGAGGAGGTGCGTACAACTCTCGACGGCGGCTTTAACGTCAAAAAGAGTCTCAAGCTGAGGAAGGAGAAGGTTGCTGTCTGGAAGGCTCAGAAGGAGGCTGCTCGTGCAGAGACATCTGCTTGAGCACCTCGCAGCATCAGCTCAATCTCAATCACGAAATCCCTCAACGAACCCCTCAACATCACGACTCTCCACTCGATGTCACGTTCGCAACACTTTGTACTTTTATTCTCCAATGATATCCATGGTTTTCAATCAGTTCTTCTGTGTGGTTCGAGCGCTTCCTCCTTTGAGTCTTGGGTTGCGTCTGCCGGGTCACAGATTCGCTTTTGCAGGCTGGGACCCTTTCGCATCAATCTCAGCCTGAAGCAGCTTGCGAATCTCCTTACGCAAGATCTTGCCACTGGCACTGACGGGCACTTTGTCGAGTTTGCGGATGCCTCCTCGAAGGTACTTGTGATGTGATACTTTCGACCGCACAAAGGCGTCAATTTCGCCGATCAGGCTATTGGCCTGGTCTTGGTGGTCTTGCTTCAGCTCGACAAAGGCCAGTGGAAGCTCGGTAGCCTGCTCTTTATCGTAAATGCCAACGACGGCAGCTGCGGCAATTGCCGGGTGCGAGACGAGTACGCCTTCGAGCTCGGCAGGTGCGACTTGGAAACCCTTGTACTTGATGAGCTCTTTCAGTCGGTCCACGATGCTAAATTCGCCTGTGACTGGGTCGACGATGGCAATGTCTCCTGTTCTGAGATAGCCATCATCAGTGAAAGTCTCTCGTGTCGCCGCTGGATTGCCGTAGTATCCTTTGCATACTTGTGGGCCTTTGATTAGTAGCTCTCCGCGCTTGCCTGGTTCAAGGTTTTCTCCGGTTTCCACATCACGAATGCGTGCCTTGGTTGCTGGCCATAAGCATCCAACGGATCCTGATGCCTTCTCGGCTCCAGGAAGACCGAGCGCTCCAACAGTGGTTTCAGTCATTCCAAACGCTTGCTTGACGGACACGCCTGTCTTCTGCGTGAATGCATTTTGCGTTTCGAAGTCGAGCGGTGCTGCACCGCACATCGCTACTTGGACGCCGGCAAACGCTTCGGGCGTCGCATGAGGATGCTTGGCCAGAAGCGTAAGTACCGGCGGAACTAGAGCGACAAAGTTGATCTCGAGCTCCTTGATTAGATGGCAATACTTGTCGGGCTGGAAAGGTCGCATGATGCTCGTGTGTCCGCGTTTGCGAATGGGATGGTGGAGCATCAGAATCAAGGCATAGGCGTGGAAGAAAGGCAGGAAGTTCAACGTGCGGAACTGCATATCCGATCCATCCTTATTCGTCGGTAACAGCGAGGGCGAGTTGTCAAACACTTCGACCATGTTGATGACATTGCTGTGCGAGATCTCGACCGCCTTTGGCAGTCCGGTTGTGCCACTGCTGAACGGAAGATACGCTGTGTCGTTGAGGTCATTAGGCACATGCATCTTGGCCTGTCTAGCGGCTGCTTCGTCTACCATGAGACCCTGCATGGACAGCACTCCATTGAAGCCAGCAACGTCGTTATCAGCGAGGATGAGATGATGGATGCCAATCGAAGCTTTGCTGAGCCTGTGCATGTAGCGATAGCTGACAAAAACCTTTTTGGGCTTGGTGAGACGACAGACGTGCTTGAGTTCGGTCGGCAGGTAATCTGGGTTGGCAAGCGCCACTCGCAGCCCTACGAACTGGCATGCGAGTAAAGCAAGAGCAAAGTCGATTGAAGAGTAGAGGTAGAGGAGCACCGTGTCACCTGGTTTCAGCTTGCACTTAGTGATCAAGCCAACACCAAGCCGTTGCGCGTCAAGCTTCAGACGTCCAAGGGAGATGGTTCTGCCGCCACTACATTCCCGGAGGACCTCTTGCTGGTCGTCAAAGTCGACGGATCCAAGAAGATAGTCAAAGATACACGAAGCCGTCTTGGGATTGTAGGCGACATCGGAAGTGTAGACACCTGTCTCGGCATCGAACAAAGTGTATCGTCCTACCTTTTGCATCGTTGAGTTAGACTAAGTGGCAAAGTAGTGATTGGTACGATAACGACAGTCGGTTCCTGCGACAAATGGATCGTCAGTGCTCAAGACGGAGGGAAAGAAAAGAAGAAGAAGAAAGATTCGGCAGATGGGGGCAGATATATGAAGCGGCCCCAGGACCAGCGTCAAGGGACTACGACGGCATTCGGTTCAGAGTTCGGGCCGGAGCATCATAGACCATGAGCAATGGGATCTTGGCCCAAACCCGTGGAAAACTGCACGTCAAAGCAAGCGAGCAAGCGGGAAAACATGCTGAAGGGGGCCCCGCAAAAGCTTGAGCGCGTCTCGAGCGGTGTTTAGAAAATACCTCTCCCCAACCCGGGAGTTCTGATCCGAGCCGTTGCACCTCGAGGTCTTCTACGAGGTAACCTGGTCACAGTGCAGTGGCTCCGTTTCCTGTTGGCCGGTAGGCAAGCACCACGAGACATGGTCAAGTCAAGCGCTGGTGTAGCTGCGAGCGCAACCGATGGCATCGTTCTGACACTTTTCTTCTATTTGGCTCGCATCGTTGCTCAGATTTCGCTTGACGGATGCGATAAAGTCCAAGCTGCCGAGTTCGTCCCAATTTTCCAGTCGAGATCAAAGTTACAATTGTATAGTGTTCGCGCGACCGCAAGAGAAAGAATTGTTCGGCATTCAAACAAAGCATTTCCGATTGTGTAGCGCCCAACGAGGTATCTGCAAGTTTACATAGTAAGAACAGCACGGAATCGAGCCTTGTTGGCCATCATATGGTCGAAAGCCTCGTTTGCCTTGGCAAGAGGGAAGGTCTCGCACATGCACTCGACGTCGAAGCGTTTGCTGAATTCGACAGCATCCTCCGAGTCGAGAGCGTGACCAGAGGGCCATCCGTGCACCGAGACACCCTTGGTGATCATGGCGAAGGTGCTGACAGGAACGTCACCGACGGCTGTGAGGGCGAGAATGATGGCAAGAAAGAAAGTGCAAGGGATGAAGAGTTAGCCTTCACAAGCTCGGAAAAACCGCGGCATATACAGACAATCGTACTTACGTGCGAGAATGAGGAGCTTGCCCAGTGCCTTGCAACCGCCGACGAGTGGCGAGATGTGTTCCGGGTTAGGGGCAGTAGCGACAATCAAGGCTGCACCACCCATCTTCTGCAGAGCCTCGGCGGCGTTTTCACTGCTCGTGTCAATGTAATCGGTGGCGCCAAGCTTGAGGGCAAAGTCCTTCTTGTCGGTACCGCGAGAGAGAGCAACAGTACGGTAGCCCATCTTGCGAGCATACTGCACAGCCAAATGACCGAGACCGCCGAGACCCTGGATAGCCACGATCTCACCAGGGGTGATGTTCATCTTGCGGATACCGTTGTGAACAGTGACACCTGCACACATGAGAGGAGCCATCTTGACCGCATCGCCATCGCTGGGTAGGCGAACGGCTGCCTCGGATTGAAGAAGGCAGTACTCGGCGTATCCACCGTCGCGGGTGACACCGTTGATCTGCTCATTGTCGCACATCTGGAAGAGACCCTGGTTGCACTGACGGCAGGTTCCGTCGTGACCGCCATGCCAAGCACCACCGACACGATCGCCGTTCTTCCATTTTGTTACGTGAGGACCGACCTCGACAACCTTGCCGACGATCTCGTGACCAGGGATACGAGGGAGGGGCCCGAAGCCGCCAGACTGAACGAGCGCATCCGAGTGGCAGACACCGCAGGCTTCGACCTTGACGAGGATCTGGCCTTCTTCTGGATGCTTGAGCTCGACATCCTTGAAAGTGAGGGGCTGGCCTGCCTTTTCGAAGACGGCTGCCTTGTAAGTCTTGGGAAGCGAGGACATTCTTGAGTGTAAGAGAAGATGAGAAGTCAATCGAAAGAAAAGCGTGGAGGGAACGAAGGGAAGTTGTTGGGGCTCGAGGGCGGATCAAAGGTTTGAGATGCGGGAACTATATATTCGCAACAAGGGCTCTGATTGCAAGGCACATAAGATGACCGGAGGAGAACGCAACAGCAGAAGCGCACACGACTCTATCCCGTCCCGTTTCGGGTGCGGAGCGTCTTCATTTCCGGAGATACGAGGCGCTGCCAGTGCTGTATCGTTCCCACGAAGAAGACTCGACGGCAATGTGGACGCGCGCACGGACAAGTAGGAAAGTGGAGCGGTACTAAGTCCCAGTGAAGCTCCACCTTGTGTCGTTCGACACCAGCAGCTCGCGGCAAGGCAGGAAGCCATTCAGATGTCGAACGTGACAGCGCCGATAACGCGGGCATATGTCAAGGCAAAAAAAACCACGGACCAGCAGACAAACAAATTTCCGCAAGATGAATACAAAAAAAAAAAAAAAGAGCTCCACCTCCACAGAAGTCTCTCGCCCGATAGAATAGGCTCCGGAGGATGTCACTGACAGCATCTCTAACACTTTGCCTCTACGCGTTACTTGACACGGTCTTTCCGCGTCATGAGATGATTTGCGGGTGACGTTGTTGCTGAATCACACATGCACGACTGCGCTCCCGTCCAGCGGTACATTTCCGACGAAGTGTTGGTCGTTCTTTGGCTAAAGAAGACGTGAGTCAGCCTTCCCGCAACGATTGCCAACACCAAGTTCGCAGCCGTCATCGACTTGCTCTCTCTTGCCCAAGCTCGAGCGAGCCCTTTCTGCTGCCTAGCGCCGCAGCGTCACAGCAGTATGTCACGTTGCGCCTGGACGAAGCTGCCTCAGCCAAGAGGATGGTTTGCGAATCGGAACCCAAGTCGCTGCCTTCAAACCCTGAATTCTGCCGGATGTCGTGTGTCGCCCCTTCTCAGACCCGAACAGGCCAGCTAAGCCGACTTGCCTTATAAGACTGTTCGTCGAGTAACCTTTACCCTCGACACCAATACGCCACTCTCAACTATACCAATCGCTCTCCCCTCACTGCCGCCACAGCTCAACAACATATCTCCAGCAATCATGTCGAGCGAATCAATCCCACAGAAGATGCGTGCCGCCACCATCAAGGACTTCAAGAAGGGCTACGAGGTCAAGGACATCGACGTCCCCACAGATCTCGGTCCTAACGACATCCTCATCAAGATTGCCGCAGCTGGCTACTGTCACACCGACTTGCAGGTCATGGACGGCGTCTACGAATCGCAAGGCGCCAAGCCTGGCCTTGTCGGCTCGCACGAGCCCGTCGGCACTGTTGTCAAGACTGGCTCAGACGCCGGAAAGTCGGGCATCAAGGTGGGCGACCGCGTTGGATCCATCAACACCTACGGCTTCTGCGGCAACTGCGACTCGTGCAAGCAAGGCAAGCAGCTGTGCGATAAGCTACCAGGCATGCTTGGTCTCACTCTGAACGGTGGCTTCTCGCAATACATGAAGGCCGACGCTCGCGTCGTCTCCAAGGTCCCGGACAGCATCCCATTCGATCAGGCTGCTCCTCTATTCTGCGCCGGCGCCACCGTCTATGGAGCGTTGCTTGCAGTCAAGCCAGAGAAGGGCCAGTGGCTCGCCATGGTCGGAATCGGCGGTCTTGGTCACCTCGGCGTACAGTACGCCAAGGCTATGGGCTGCAAAGTCATCGCGATCGATAACCGCAAAGAAGGCTTGGAGCTTGCCAACAAGTCGCCCGACCACCTCAAGCCCGACAAGACCTTCCTCATCGACTCGGAGGAGGCGCAGAAGAAAGTCAGCGATGAGCTCTCGAGCAGCTTCTACGAGACCAACCCAGGTGTCGACCGTGTGGTCATCAACTGCGAGGACCGCAGCCTCATCAAGTTCAGCCAGCAGTTCCTTCGAAAAGGTGGCCAGCTTGTCGATGTCGGTCTGCCAGCCGATGGACCATTCGAGCTCGACTCTTTTGCGATGAACTTCAAGGAGCAGACCATCCGAGGTCGTCTCATCTGCACACCTGAACAGTGTCAGGATATGATCAACCTGCACGCCAGCAACGGCTGCACCACCTTCATCGAAAAGACGTACAGCGTCGACGAGGCGAACGACATGGCCGAGCACTACAACTCGAAGAAGTTGCAGGGTCGTCTCTGCATGGTCTTCTAAATCGATGCGCACTTTTCCAGTCATGATTATGTCAGGCTTGCACGCCCTTAATCGTTCTAATACCAGCACGTACCTTTTGCAAGTCTCTGTGATCTCGTGCGAGTCTCTTCTGCTCCTTCGATTGCTTGTGCCCACTGTGCGATGACCCGATAACGATTGGGCTATGGCTGAAGCTGGATGCTGATCAACAAGCCAGCATCGCATTCCTTATCGATGAAGACCGACTGATTGATTGATATCACAGACTCGAAAAACGGATAGACGGCAAAAGTTCACCGATGTACGCCTGCTACAAGCGACACCTTCAAGACATGGTCTGAGAGGAAGCGATAGCGTGGGAGCCGATGAGAAGCGAGCTGGTGTGAAACAAGGGTAGCTTGTCTCGGTATTGATCTCCGCCTCGCGATCCTGGACGAAGCGGCTGCAGTAGCCATGGGATCGGGTCATGCGCTGCAACGGTACCATCTGCATCAGTGAGAGGAGAGCAGAACAGGCCGAAAGTGCCCTCAGTACCTACGGCGCTTGCAGATTCAGAAGACTAGAAACAGAGGTCATGAATCGGTGCGCATTTTCCATGTCATAACCAGGTGAGACCATGTCTGTGACCTGCCAGTCTTATGCAGCGCTGCTGATTCAAGGTGTTTTTCCGAGCCTGATGTGTAGACCATCATCGCGCGAACGGGAAGCCAGCGTGTTCCTCTGGCCCGTCGTTCGTGGAAGCTTGGTAGCAGATCAGAGCAACGTACCGGGAACTTGATCCGACAAGATGTTGCGTGAGCGTGGCAGAGACCTTGTTAAGGCTCGTCGACTCAATTTCATCGCACTGGCTGCACATCCATGCTGGAAATGTCATTTCGGCTGTCGCGGAGCCGGCTCGTACCAATGTTCCCACGCTCTGAGCGTGCTGTCTGAGACCATGCGATCTCGGTGCTGAAACGTCGTCGATTTTCCAAGCGCCTGCGAAAGGCAGGTCACTCTGGCTTCATGGCTTCAATCATGCTTGGATCCGCGAAGATGATCGTTGTAACAAGCGCAGCCGCAGCCGCTTGCTTGCGCGTAAGGAGACGCAAACGAGGGTGCAATCTTGGACGGCAAGAAGCACAGTTCAAATTTAAGCGCGCGGCGGGGCTGAATTTTTTTGCATTGCAAGAGACATTCGATGCTTCGCTTTGGGATCCTCATCCTGCCCCACATATCTGTCTTCCTCGCAACGCTGTCGATCATGTCCGTGCTTCTGCCGCGATCTCCCCTCCGGTCTGATAGTCGTGCTATGGACAGAAGTGAAGTGGTCTGAACAGCAAACTTCTGCCGTCCGGACCGCTTCGATTCAACATTGACCAGTGCGTTCCGACTTTTGACACGTTGTTTGTGAGACTCGCTCTCGAGGCAGAGACAGACAAACAAACTCGAAGAGCAGCGAGGCAGTAACGGCAAACGAAAGCGGCCTCCTATGGCAAAGTTTCCCAAGAGCGGCCGCCCTTCCGCAAACGGCTTGGTCAGTCCACAAGCGGTCTCAGAAGGCGTTTGGCGGAGTTTACCGGTTGTATTTGGCCAAGCGCACATTTGTATTGCTCCTTCTCGCCAGTTTGTGTTTGCAAATACAAAAGCAAGCGCCTCGTGAACCAGCTGAAACCTAAAAAGTTGGAAATTCGCACGTCAAAAATAGGAAAATCCCAACGTGTCGAGTACTGCCCTTCTTCCAGCTCGGAAATTCCTCTTTCCTCTTCGCGGCGACCGGCTTTGTTTCACCTGCGTGCAAGCCAAGTTTCTCGTGAACCTTCTTGTTATCCGTCTCGAGTCTCGTCCTGTGTTTCTCTGAGCTCGCACGGTCTTCGCGGCCTTCAAGCGACCGCTCTCTTGAGGTGGCTTTCTGAAAGTTCTAGGCAGTCGGAGTACACCCAATATTGGTCTCTCGAATGCGTCTGCAAACAATACTACAAGCGGCGCCCGACTCTGAGCTGGATTTTGGCTGTATGAAATGTTTGGCACTGTTGCAGGATTTCTGCGATCACAGCTTGGGTGTACTGTAGTGCAAAGCAGTCGACTAGGCCAGACTCAAGCTTCGGAGGATGAAGCGGAACAACTTTACCAACTCATGTGTTTTCTAAAATGCCCTTCAAACAACAGCTGGGCGTCAAATCAGAGCTTTCGTTCGATACCCAACAAATCATACGATACTTTTGGACGAAGATCAACATTGAACTCGACCGTTTGTATTGGACGCATGCGCTTACTGCACCGGCCATTCTGAGGATTGGAGTAAGCGAAGGTTTCGATCGTAAGCAGCGATCTCGAAAGCAGAGGCAGGAGTGGCGATATGCTGGACAGCGGATTCAGAGAAGATCGCCTTCGCATTAATGGTGCATTTCGAACACAATGAAGTTTCTGCAAAGGCAAAATTGCACACGCTGTCTACGCCTTGCTGCATGTTAAGCGCCCTGGAAGCAGAGCATCCTTCCATGTGGCCTTTCCCATGCAAAGCGGCCGTGCCTTTTTGCAAAGCCCGCTGCTGCCGTGAGTGTGAGACACGCAAGCCATGATGCTCTCGTTTTCCGAGACACCATGATTCTCGATTGTAGCCAGCCTCAGCCACCACTTTCGTCAGTGCCGAATCTGACCCTCCTCAAACAAGGTGGCAAGCCCATCCTTGGCAGTTCCTTGTCCGTCTGCCGTGATCTTTTGGCCGGCCGTTCTGCCCATATGAAGGTTTTCCGTCTTATCGCGCTGTGCCTGAGTTTTCCGTCCAGAAAGTCGGCGTTCAAAGTCCGCGAAATGGTTTGCAACCTTCGGAGCGCCTCCGAGTTCTGGCGGCTCCAGCTCTCTTTGATATGACGAAGCTTCCTCTCTTGGCTCTGGGGACCTTCGATCTGAAGATCGCCATTTCCTGAGTGGCTAGAACTACGGCCCTGCGAGCCTTCAAACTTTTTCCCGTTGCCTCTGTATTTCGCCGTTTCTGACAGCCCAGAGCGGTCATCTGCCCCCGTTCCAGTTGCCAAGAAACAACATCCACCAGCGCTTGCCAGACTCAGGGAACATATATCTATCCCATACCGTTTCGACGTCCACTTCGCACCCTCTCCCCACTCCTAACACCAACTTCGATCGCGACCTAATCTCCTCTTCGCTCACTCTGCAGAACTTGTGCATTCGAGTCTAGCTTTGAGAGCTGGCATCTCTCACCCCTTCTCCTCACGACTAATTCGACGTCCCTGCTGGACAGGTTCTCTTCGACTTTTTCTCAGCCAAATCACCTTAGACCAACATGCAGGCCCCCAAGCAGATTGACACTGGCTTCGGCTCGTGCCTCGCACCTATCGACCTCGAGGCTGCTCACCTTGCAGCTGAGCGTCTCCACCACCTCTCGATCAACCCACCCACACCACAGTACCCCGCCGGATCGACACATGGTGCCGACTTCCACCGCAGCAGCTTCACCATGCCTCTCGCCTACCCTCGCTCCACCTACTCTGCACCTCTTGCTGGCGGCGAGTCGCTCTCAGAGCTTCTCCCAGGCACCCACGAGGTGCTTTCGCAGAACGCTCGCGCCGTCGACGCTTGCCACTTCGTCCCTGTCAAGGTTGAGCCCACCCCTGGTCTCTACACCCCCTTTGTTCGCGGTGGCACTGACCCAGAGCAGCTGCGCAAGCGTCGCGTTCTTGTCGTCGAGCGCCTGATCCCCAAGCGTGCGCCCAAGAACCCAGATGCAAAGATCCTCCTCCTCACTCACGGTCTCGGCTTTTCGAAAGAATGCTTCATCCCTATTGTGGACGAGCTTTTGCGAACTAAGCCCAACGAGATCGAGGAAATCTGGATGATCGACACCCTTGGCCACGGTATGTCGGCCGTCGTTAACCGACAGCTCGACGGTCCATCACCGCTCGAATTCAGCGATCGCTGCATTGACGGCAACGATCTGGCTCGTGACATTCTTCAGTTCATTTGCTGCTTCATGCCATCGACACAAACCTCGACACCTGTCGAGCCTTCGCGAACGCTCGACTTCCATCTTCCTCGCTTGCCAAGGAAGAAGCTCGTCGGTATCGGCCACTCGTTCGGTGGTGCGGCACTGACACAGGCATCGTACCACTTCCCAGACCTGTTCGACTCTGTCATCCTTCTCGAGAGCATTCTCGGCACTTTCGAGCAGGTCTCTCGAATCCACGCTGTGCCTCTGGCTAGGTACACGCTGCTCAAGAAGGACCGCTGGGAGTCGCGCGAGGAGGCTCGCATGGAAGCCAACGCTGACAAGCACATGAAGTTGTGGCACCCCTCTGTGAGGGATGCCTTTGCTGCCGGTATGCTCACTGAATCTTTGACAGTGCCAGGCACCGTTGAACGCAGTGCGGACAAGGTCGCCGAGGCGTTATCGATTCGTGGCAACCGACCAGGCATGCAGATTTCGCAATACCTGCACTGCCTTCCTGCTCGACTTCCCGTCTTGTTTGTTTCGGCACACAAGCCCCTTCTCCTCCCTCTTGCAGAGATCTTCCACACCGCTCAGAGTATTCCCAACCTTCACTTCGAGGTGATGACGGGCACTCACAACCTTCCACACGAGCGTCCCATCGAGATTGCTCACCGTATCCTCCGCTTCTGGCGAGAGACCGACGTCTCTGTGCCTTTCTTCCGCGAATGCAGACTTTAGACTTGCTTTCTTCTTCACATCATCCTTTAGATGTTCTTCTTCTCTTGGCAATGGGCACCCTCGCCACACTCTCTTCTTGGGCATCCGTCTCACCTTCCTTTGGACAATCTCCTCTCGTTATTCAGGGTTCCCGTCACCGCATTGTATTGTTTACTTAGACACTTTCTTCTTCAGCGCCGGTACCTCTGCGCTGTCTGCTTTCGCTCAAGCGGCGAACGGCGAGCAATGCATCGTCGTTATCACTCTCGACGTTTTTGGTCTGTGACTCGGTGCGTGCTCGCGATTTTCGATCTGAACATGGGAGAGAATGCTACCTTACTCGGAGAATTTGATGCGGTTCCAGAAAACGCGCTGCGAAATTGAGGACACAAAAGTGTGAGTCGGCGCTGCACTTCCGTCGGTTGAACTTCGCAACTCCGCGGATTTTTACGCACGATCCTCCACTTTTTCATTTGCTTTCGACTTTAAAGCTTGAGTGCGGCTTTCATTTTGCTCGCTGGCGGTTGACGTGACACGGCTAAACGGAATGTCTGATCCACCGAACCCACTCTTACTTGGTCTATTAGCGCAAATCTGCTGTGGTTTGTTATAGTTCGCACTGGCCATTTGGTCCAATCATCGTCGACGCTCGAAGAAAGACGCGCTTTGTTCACCTATTTGTTGATATCGAGGGCGTCTGTCACTCTGCCATCTTCTCCACCATCTCTACTCGCTCGATTCGACGTTACGAGGAAGACAACAATCTGATCCTTACAGCTCTGCAGAAGATGACGAGCACAAACAGACGCATCGCCGCGTTGACTTGGCACACGATAGCACTCGTATCGTGTATCTACGGCTTGACGTCGGTAAAGGTGCTGCCTGATCTGTTGGGCGTCGATATGACCGACGAGTACGGAGGTGAGTTCATCGTGGATTGTCACCTCCTACCAACGAGATATAAGTGCTAACGGAAGCCTTCTCTGCATTACCCTTTTCGCTTCGGACAGGATTCATGCAATTCTTGACCATGTGCGGGTTGACTGCAACGACCGCTGCGGTGTCACTGTCTCTGTTGCTGGACGTTGTACAGGGACCGGAAGGTGAGCTTCATACAGAATCGAGCGCTGCAACTGAGAGCATGGGAAAGAACACCAGAACTGACCCCTACTTTGTCGTTCGGCAGCACTGCGCTGGCTCAAAGACCTTGCTGTGGCTACAGCGTTACCTACGGAGACGCTGATCACGGTGCTCTACTGGTCTATCGTTGCGATTAACAAGGATCTGCTGATGCAACCGAAAAAGATCATGGATCCGGCGAATCCGGGACAGGTACTACGAGAAGAGCCAGTAGCGGTGCCATTCCCAATCGACGCAAGTATGCACGCATTCCCTGGTGTCTTCCTTCTCGTCGACTTTTTCGTCTTCAGCAGACGCTTTCCGAGAAGCATTTCAATGGTAGCAGTCGCTGCTCTCGTGACAATAAGCTATTCGTAAGTACATCACAGTCGATGTGCTACCGTCAGTCAACGACAGGCGCGCTGACAGAATCGCTGACGGATCTCTCCATTTCTCGCTGACCCTGTCACCTGCTTGACAGTCTCTGGGCTGAGAAGTGTGCCAAGGAGAACGGACACTTCCCGTATCCTCTGCTCGACTTGCTCAACTCGGCTCAACGAATCGCGTTCTACGCAGGAGCTGGTGCAGCGGCTTGCCTTGTTGGTGCCGCACTTCCAGGGCTTCAAGCAAAAGTCAAAGGACCGACGTCAAAAGCGAACGCGAAGAAGACAAAGTGACCGCTCTGACTTGCCCAGACTATCTTCCTCCTCTTCGTATCTGCTCCATCCCCTTTGGTGCTCTGTCTGAACATGGTCTGGACCATCTGACTCTTTAGAATACTGTACTCGTCCTTGTACTCGTCCTTGTAATCAAATCATAGACATGTTGTATGCGAGAGATCTGAAAGCTGATGAATGATTGCCAGAAGAGATGCTTCAGAGTCGTTGCCAGACAAGACTCGCCATGCCTCTTGGATCGGGCAACTTTCTAAGACCGAATCGACCGATCAGACACGACCACGTCCGAAAGAATTGCAAATTGGTCGTCGGCCTTCGCGCTTTCAACACCGACCTTTCGTCTTCCAAAACTCTGAAATTTTTGCAAAACCGATGCAGGTGCAGCACAGCTGAGCTGCAGGTTCGTGCAGCCATGATAGGGTCTCTCTTATCACACGAGCGTGTTCAGCGCTGCTTGGCTGAGAAGAAGGCGTGTTCTTTTGTTCGAGAACACAAACGGAGCTTGACCCTCCAACAGGTTGGCAGTACAAGAGAAACAAGACTGGTAGTTAGTTGACCGACAGTTGCTCTGTCCTTCTGACCGGCGCGCGCGGCTTGCTGCCGTGCAAACCCATAGATTGGCCTTGTATGCGATTGCACGCTTGGCCTCGAAAATTGCGTGCTTGACCCTTTTTTCTCCACACCAACACTAAAAATCGCTCACGCACGCCATCCTCACCATATCGAAACGCCAACGATGACAGCCCTCTCGTCTCGGCTTTGCTAAACAAGCAACTGGCACACCAGTGACTGGGCATGAATGAGCGAACTGAGCCATTGCTAAACGAAGGATCGTCGGCTCCCGCTGTCGGCTGTTGCTCAACCCCGCATGTTGACGTGTGTGCGTGCGTGTGTGCGTTCGAAGCTAGAAGAAAGTGTGAACGTCACGCTGGCCTTGAACCGGTCCAGTGCCGGGAACGTCACTCTTTGTACTGCATTGTCAAACTCGGAGCTGAAAGGCTTTTACGTCCATCCTCTCACATATATCTATCCAGCTCCTTCCCTTTCTTCCCCTCTCTATACCCCTCGTCCATCCCACACGATTGCCTCGAACGTATTCTGCTAGAGCGTGCCCTCTTAGACCCTGTGCTCGGTGTCTGTCACACGGATCTTCTGCTGCTCTGCACCTCTCCGCTACATACATTCAGGATGCCCGTTCAGTCCACTAACGGAAACACGCCCATCATTGGGACCGACTTTGGTCAAACCGCTTCATCCAGCGGTCACGGTGCCAACGGCCATGCTTCCCACGACCTGAATGGCGCGGCTACCAACGGTCATTACTCGAATGGCCACGCTAATGGCGTCAACGGTCATGCAACAGCAACCAACGGATACCAGAATGGTCACCACGTCAACGGTCACGCTGTCACCGCTGCCACTTTTGCTGGATCTGCGGGTCCATCCACCGCTTCTGCATCATCCAGCCGTCCTAACATCCTGTTCGTCATGGCTGATCAGCTCGCCGCGCCTCAACTTCGCATGTACAACGAAAAGTCTCAAATCCTCACGCCCAACCTTGACCGTCTCGCTCAGGACTCTGTCGTGCTCGACTCGGCCTACTGCAACTCGCCACTATGCGCTCCATCGCGCATGGCTCTCGTTACTGGTCAGCTCCCTTCCAAGATCGGCTCTTACGATAACGCCTCCTCCATCAGCTCCGACCTTCCCACGTACGCGCACTACCTTCGTTCTGCTGGCTACGAGACTGTCTTGGCTGGAAAGATGCATTTCATCGGCGACCAGCTCCACGGCTTCGAAAAGCGTCTCACCGCAGATATCTACCCAGGCGATTACGGCTGGGCTGTCAACTGGGATGAGCCTGACCGCAGGCTCGAATGGTATCACAACGCTTCGAGCATTCTTCAAGCAGGTCCCTGCGTCCGCTCAAACCAGATGGACTACGACGAAGAGGTTCTCTACAAATCCAAACAGTACCTCTTCGACCACGCCCGTCGCCAAGGTGGCGACAGCAGCTCGGCTCGTCCCTTTGCCATGACCGTCAGCTTCACCCATCCTCACGATCCATACACCATCGAAGAGGAGTTCTGGAACCTCTATGAAGGTGTCGACATCGATATGCCTGAAGTAGAGATCCACCCCGACTGTCAAGACCCACATTCGAAGCGTCTTCGTCACGTTTGCGACCTCGAAGGAAGAGAATTCACCCCCGAACAGATCAAACGCGCAAAGCGAGCCTACTACGGCTCCGTCTCGTACGTTGATGCCAAGATTGGCGAATTGCTATCCACTCTTGACAAGTGTGGCTTGCGCGACAACACTATCATCGTCTTCAGCGGAGATCACGGTGACATGCTCGGCGAGCGTTCTCTGTGGTACAAGATGAGCTACTTCGAGAGCTCTGTCCGCGTGCCGCTCTTGTTCAACTATCCCAAACAGTATGCTCCTCGCCGCGTCAAGGCCAACGTTTCGACCATGGATTTGCTTCCTACCTTCTGTGACATCGTCGGCATTCCGCTTCATCCTCAACTGCCACTCGATGGCATCAGCATGCTTCCACACCTGTTGGGTCAGACCGGCCACGACACTGTCATCGCCGAATACATGGGCGAAGGAACCATCGCGCCACTGTTCATGATTCGTCGCGGACCGTGGAAGTACATCACTTGTCCCGCCGATCCGCCTCAACTCTTCAACTTGGCTCGCGATCCCAAGGAGCTCGACAACCTCGCCGCCGATCGGGACAGTCTCGATGCAGAGACTCGCAAAGTGCTCGAAGGCTTCGAATGCGAGTCACTTACGCGATGGGACGCCGCCAAAATCACCGAGGATGTGCTGATGGTCCAGCGTCGAAGACGATTCGTCTTTTCCAGCCTCAAGCAGGGTGCTTGGACTTCTTGGGACTATCAGGTGCCCACCGACACGCAAAACATGTACATTCGCTCTCACCTTGATCTCGATGACCTTGAGCGTATGGCTCGTTTCCCTCCTGTCGATGAATACGGCAACGTCATCACCAGCTCTTCGAGTGGAGCTGCTCAGCCGAATGGCAAGTTGCAGCACGCTTGAAGCGTTCTCGCCGACTTCTCACCCTTTGCATAATCGACGTGTCCAACAACGCTTGCTCTCACCTCACGCCCTCATCACACTGTAATACTAGCATTTGATCTCAATCGAGCATTTCACCATTGATTCCATCGTGTGGCCGTGTCAGCGCTAATTGAAGTGAGTGCTCTCTGCATCCGAATCGTCCGACTCTGACTCGTGCGATCTCCGTGAATAGAATGTCTCCCAATTGGCACGCAGCTGCTGCGCGGCGTCTTGCAAGCTTAGGCCATGCAGCTGAGCAAAGTACTCGTTCGCTTGCAATAGGTATCCTGGTATCCCCTTGACGGTATGGTAGTCGCTTTCCATCAACGCTCGACTGCGATCGGTGCTCGCCAAGCAGTCGCGAGCAGCCATCTGCTTGCGATTGATGGTGGAAGAGAAGCCAACGTAGACATTTGCATGCCTTTTCGTGATAGATCGCACCACGTTGTTGTCGAGCGTGCAAGAGTGAAGCGATACACGTATCGCACCGAAGCTTGTCGCGTCCGTGTTGCGAATCGAATCCAGAAGGTCGACAGTCATTCCCGCCGCTTGAACAGAGTGAAGCGATATGTTGCGTCGGTGCTGCAGAGCTACGTCGATCTGTGCTCTCAAAACGGCCAGTTGATGCGATTGCGGTGTCTTGAGTTTCGTCAGCTTCGGCAAGCTTGTGTCCGGCTCCGTCCTTTGTGGATCGTAGTTCCAGCCTCGTCGAGGTATTCTGAATGCTCGATCCAATCCAACTTCGCCCAACAGTGCGTTTGGGAATCGTTCAAACTGTCCTCGAATGCCTTCGCAAACACTGCTCAGCGAGATTGGTTCGGGCAACTGGTCCCAGATCGCAACCAGCTCCTCTTTTGCGGTGTTGTTCGCGTCCGATGTGCTTGAGACGCCGAAGAGCTCGTAGTAGTGCTGCTCTTTGCTCGGCGTGGGGTCCGAAAGCGAGATCTGATGTGAGAACCAAGGGTGCCAGCCAAAGCAGGGTACGATCTTGTCGCGATGCCGCGAGGCCAAGTCTGCTACCATGCGCTGGTCTCTCGCATTTGTTGACATGCACACAAGTCGTCCAATTGTCGCTTGACCAATGCATTCTGAGAGCTCGTCCAGGTCTGACGAAGTGTAGGCTGCGGGATCGTCGGTAGGGTGGCAGTGTGAGTCTACGAACAGGCCAGCGAGTTCTGGCGCAGGCTGCCGCTGGATCGTCGACTCACGCCTTTCGTTTTGCGACCCTCCTGCGCACATGCTGTCTCGACTTACAGGCTAGCTGTACGATGATGGCCTGTTGATTAAACACAGTATGCTGACGAGAAGGCGATGAGCATGCTCAAGGATGATTCACGGCGGACCCTGAAGTGTCACGCTCGCCTCCACTTTGACATTGATTGTGATTGCCGAAGCGCATTGAAGACTTGTCTGAACGAACAAAAAGCCTGCTCAACCGCCAACTAGCAATGTTGCAGTGCGCTCTCATGCACCGGAAAAGCACGTCATTTCACAGTTTTGCCGTAAAATTCGCGGCAGAGACCACCAACTCACCTCGGTCATTCGTCTGCACCCCACACGCATTGACAAGGTCATTCGATACATCTTCGCAAGCGGTAGAGCAACTCCATGCCGACACTTCCATTAGACACAATACAACAGTGAGTCGGGAGAAAGCTCTAGAGTACAAGTGATGTTGCAGCCAATGGCGCAGATGGAGGACAAAGCAGAAGAGGACACGACAGTCAGTGACTTGCCGATGCTGGGTATGTGGTTCAAACAAAGCAATGTGATGGATGCAAAAAGAGTGGATGGCGAGGATTCCTAGAGAAGCCCGGATCTAGTGCGCCCAGAAAGCCGACTCGTCATCGTTGTCGTCGACCAGATCCGCGGCGTGAACCTCAGCTGGACGATTGCGAGCGTCGGAAATGTCGACCGAGTCAAGGCCGTGTGTATGTGTTCGCACAGCACTGACTGGTGGAGAGGCGAATGGATTCTCTTCCCGAGGCTGGTCCCGCGCTTGCAGAGGTGCCTGCGGCGACCTAGCACTTGGGTGAATCGTATCGTATTGCGGAGGCAACTCCATGAGTCGACCTGTACCGAACTCGATCAGCTCGTCGCCATTGTCGTTGTCGTCCAGTAGCAACCCCGCATCGGCGTGACGGACGATGCGTGTGGATTGGTTGGTACCCTCCATCACTTCGGCCCAGCCCTGTGTTCTCGATGTCGGAGAAACGGTAGAGCCAGGTGTCGTCTGTGTACGAGCAGCGCTGAATGGGAACGTACGTTCCGTGCCGCTGACGGGCGAAACACTATTGTGGGCCATGAGATCCTGATAAGCCGCTTGCGAAGCCGCATCAGGTCGATATGTGGGGCCCGGTCCAACGCGGTTCGATTTGGTCGAGGCTCCATCCGAGCTGGTGGCGCGCGTTGCCACAGGTGGGCTACCAGTGCGTTGTTGGAAGCGCGTGTCGTGGAATGCAGCACTTTCACCCGTCGGCGTGTCATCTGAATAGAAGCCAAAGGCACGAGGTATCGAATCAGTAGGCGAGAACGCTTCTCGTGACCCATTGGACCCAGTGCCGGCGTAGTGACCGTTGGAAGCGCCTCGAGCGTCCGGCAGACCATAACTTGGCGAAACAGTGTCCATCATGGCGTAGTCGTCCGCGAATGCATTCAGGTGGCGTCCTGGGGCACCAGTGGTCAGATGGTCGTAAGCACTAGAGGTCCAGCTTCGCAGCGAGTTTCGAGCCGAAGGAGCGCGTGTCAGCGGTCGCGAGGAAAGAGATACAGGGTCGTTGTTGCTAACACCCGAGACGCTGCTGCGATCTGCTGGTCTCGCTCCGTGTGCGCTTGCAGCTGTCGAGTCGTTGCGGGTCACGCTGCGACCAAAGACGCCTGGCGCGATCGGCATGTTGCGATCCGCACTGAATGGCACCGAGGGATCGTCGTTGGGCAAATCCCAAGCTCGAATGTTCTCCTTTCGCTTCTGACGCCTCCTGAAGCAGAACCAGCCAAGCGCAGCGCCAATGAAGCCGACTGTGACAAACACAACGATCATGAGAATCAAGAATCCAAGAGCGGAGAGTCCTCCTCCTTTGCCGTTAACTCTTCGGCCATTCTTGATCGTCTCAATGACGGTGACGGTGGCCACCTGTCCGCCATCGGTAGTGAGCGAGGCGATGGTGGACGTGGCGTCGGGGAAAATGTCAGCGCGAGGTGCGGTGGTGGTCGGGGCAAAGACGTTGTGCGGATAGTTGGCTTGCGATATGCACGAGTTGCTGACGTATTCGTTGAGCGCTACAATGTTGAGCTTGGAAACACCGCCATTGCTGTTCATTGCACGGCTGTCTCCCAGGGTCATGACGAAGCGGGTGCCTCCTGTCATGGCTACTTGCCAGGTCAAGTTGGTGGTGCTTGTGGAAGGACCCGTGACGGAGATGGGCGGAGCCGATTCGGGCAAGAAGAGGGCGGTAATGGGAGGCACGAAGCTGCCGTTCCAGAAGACGTCGTAGTCTTGACACTGCGAGGCAGCGTGCTCTGTGTAGAAGATGAAGGAGCTGGAATACTCGAAAGCGGCGCAGGTATTGCCATTTGTGGGGCTTTGGGCTTGGACGAAGCTGGACGAGTTGGACATAAGGCCGGTCGAGTCGGTCACCGAGACGATCAGAGAGGGGTTCTTGGTTGCTCCGGTAAACATGGGCATGTTGTATTGATAGAGCCACATGTCCTTGGTGGGATCGTCGAAGGAAGAGGGAAGACTGACAGTGACGGGCCAGTAATCTTCGAAGCTGATCATGACAGTGTACGGAGGCGTACCGCGACTAGGATCGAAGGTGATGTTCATCGGCTCGCACATGACTGGTTGTGAGACTTGCACATCGATGATGTGGTTGGGGGGCGCGGTGGCAGCCACTTCGGTGGAGACGCCCTCAGCAGCGAGTTGCCTGTATCCGTCTACGGCAGAAGACTGATACGGAGTCGGCGTCGGCGCTGCGAGACTGGTCGCGTTCGAGGTAGAAGAGACATTGGTGATACCGGATGATGAAGTTGCAGCAGGGACCGCAGTTCCGGCAATCATCGTGATGAGCGAGCAGAGCAGCAGGACCAACAGAGGAGAGAAGCTGCCGATCCCGCGCGGTGGACGAAAGCTCTTGTTCAAAGCAAAGTGGGCCTGGGTGTGAGAACCATCTTCGAAGACGTCTTCGTCAGCTGAAACCCGAGATCGCAAGTCATTCTGATACGTGCGCCCGTGAGTCTGATCGAGGGCGGAGGATTCCAATGGATGAGATCGCCTTGCAGCGCGTGTCTGTGGTGGGCGACAAGCGACGCGAGTTGACTTGGTGATGCCTGATGAAGACCGACTTGAGCTGGCGGCGTTCAAGCCGCAGCCGCAGTGGCACAAATGGTCGCGCATGCTGGTGGTGTGGTGACGGGGAGATGATCTGAGATGTGTTGGTGGGAAGCAGGTGCTAGAGCAATGATCGCGACTAGGTGAATAGCATGCGTGGTGATTAGAGCGAACGGGCGATGGCGGGTCGGTGAGATGAGAGATGGCGGATCTTGATCCGAGCGATGGTTGCTGTTGCTTGTAAGAGTGGTATGAAGGTACTAGCCGATGGAGGACCAAGAACAAGCAGGGGAGATAATGCTGGGGAACGTCGATCCTAAAGAACGGAGATGTCGGTTTTTAAGCACCGCAAAGAGGGACAATGCTGGATAGATGCGAGGTCAGATATGAGAGAGAGAAGGTAGATAAGGAAATGGGATGAGGATCATATCCGGACTCCAGCGTTGGGAAGGGATGGGGATGACGGATGAGGAAGGAGCAAAGTGAGATAGAGGGAATACGGTATGGAGCAGAAAGAACTCAGGGTTTGCGGGTGATCAGGGGCAAGGTGCGGCGTAGTTTGCCAGACGTGAGAACCGGCGGCGTGGAGGACAGACTGCAAGCCAAAAGAGGGACGGGCAAGGCAGGACCAGGCAGAGCAAGGTAGGGACACAGAAAAGGGCAAGCCAAAGCAAGCCAAGCCAAGTCGAGTCGAGTCCACGCTCAGTCTGTGTGTCTACTGTAGCAAGAAAAAGCTTCCATCGGAAACTGAAAGAGAGGGAGGGGCCGCCCAGCAAGCAGAGTCAAGCTGCACGCAGCAGCAGCAATCCAGCGCTAAAGTTAGCCAGCATCAGGTTTGCATGCTCTGTGTCTCAGCTGGCACAAAAATAGGCAAGAGGCGAAAAAAGGCAAAAGGGTTTGATTCGAGGAACAGAGCCAAGCTTGGAAGCGAGCAACGAGGCGGTCAAGTGGTGAGTGCGAATACTCTATCAAGCAGAAGCGCACAGCCGAGGCAGCTGCCGAGCCAATACCGAGCGCCTTGCGTTTGGAAAAAAGAGAGAAAAAAAGCGATTCTCATGCTGGCTCTCAGACCCCAGGCGAGTTGCCGCTGGATTCCTGCTGCTTCTTTTTGCCTGCTCGCTGCGTCGCACATTGACTGCTGCTGCAGAGAAGTGCTTCGGCAGTCAGAGCTTGGCATGAAAAGAAAATTGGACTCGAATGCCCGGCCTGCAGCACAGTTTGCAGATGATCAACAGGATCATCATCATTCTGAAAACTTTGACAACAGTCGGAGCCTTTCTCTACACTGCAACTCAGCCTCGCTGACGCAGAACAACTTTGGCCCAGCCAACCATTGAACTGGATGAGCGCTTGTGAGCTGCAAGTAAGTCATTTCACGTTTCAGACACTAAGACCTAAGCGAAGAAGCGCAAAGACAATAGAGAGCGCATACAATGACCAAAGTCGTTTAGCCGAGAACCAAACTTTTTTTTCGCTGGCCAGGCACAGAGCAAGTCGGGGGTGTGTGCACGTTGTTGCACAGACCGGGATGTGGATCAAAGAAGCGAGACCTCCATTGAGATACGAACCGGCGAAAACGACGACGATATCATCCTCATTGTCCCTTTCGCCCAACGTTAGCGAGGAACCGAGAGCAACAGACCCGTTGGAAACGAAAACGAGTCGATAGAAAAGAACCCTCCGAGCCCCAAACACCGCGGCAGACGAGCTTCCGGGATCGGCGGCTGCTGGGAGATCTTTTCAGAAAGCGGATGAGCGGAGTTGAAAGAACATGAACGTGACCGATCCGCATTCTCTCTCCTGCGCTTCATTTGTGTTTTGCGAGGAAATTGGCCTGGATCTGTGGATCAGATCGCTGCAACTCTTTGCCATTGACACGTATAGAAATGCGGATGTAGCGGACAGCAAACCGCGAGTGTGGGGCGAGTTGCGCGATTCCCTGTTGCCTCATCAGCACTTGATCGTGTGACTCTCAAAGCCGCACAACGCCGCACAGAAAATCAAGCCAGGCAGACCTCAAATCAAAGTCGTATCGGTGACATGTTATTGCAATTGTTTGTAGTATAGAGCGAGAGAGATAGAGAGAGAGGTAAAGAGCGACAAGAGGGTCGGAGAGAAAGAGCTAAGGGTGTTGATGATGCCAAGAATACAAAGAGTGAAAGAAAGAAAAGAGTTTCCATTAAAACAAAAGTGAGAAGTGAAAGAAGATGGAGGAGAGGCACATCAAGCTGTTGAGCCCGGCTACTTGTTGGGCGACCAAGGCTTTAGCGTGTTGATGTATTTGCAAAGAGCGACGAATGGTACCATGCATCGCAAGGCGTGTAGCTGCGAGCCGCTCTTAACCAAGACCGCTTCGGGCGACACCCATCGACGCATGAGCTGCGACACAAACTCGAACGCGCATCTGAATCGAACGGCAATCGTCCCTCGCTGACTCTACGTGCCAGAAGGCGGTCTTCGCTCGATCACAAAATACCACTGTCCTTGAGCGCATTGGTCAGAATCGTCTCCTTGACCGCCGCAAAGACAAGACGGATGTTGCTGGTATCGGTGGCCTGCGTGAGATGGGGGTAGATGCTGAGTCTCGCTCGATTTGTCTGTGTGAAACGCCAGAGGATGTACTTTGCTGCCTTGTTGATATCCGGTCCGCCGCTGTACTCTGGGAAGTATTTGGAAAGCGGTTGTTTTGGAATCTTTTGCTTGAAGATGTCAATCTTGTTGAGGAAGAGAATCACCGAGGTGCGCAAAAACCATCGACTGTTGACTACCGACTCGAACAAAACGAGCGACTCGGCCATACGATTTTGACCGCTCTCTTCTAGTAGCACTTGGTCATACTCGCTGAGCGCGACACAGAAGATGATCGAAGTTACCGCTTCGAAGCAGTGAATCCACTTCTTACGTTCTGATCGTTGTCCTCCTACGTCAAAGAGGTGTATTGAGAGTTGACCCATGTTGAAGCGAGTCTCGCTGATACCGGTGGTTTTGGAACGAGCTCGAAGCACATCATTTTCGTTGGGGACGTAGTCTGACTGGCCTATGCGGTTGACATTGTCGAAGAAGTAGGCGGCACTGTCCATGAGGTAGAATTCGCTGCTTCGCTCCATGATGGCAGGGATGATGGGGTCCTTCCACAGGGAGTCGACTTTTCTCGCCATGGCGTGATCGAGTGTTGCGCCTGGATCAGCATCGACTCGGTATTGCAGGATTGCGTCGACGTTTTCGCGGTTCTCGGGCATTTCTGGTTCCATCTTGAACTTGCGCAGTGCGAGCACGATAGCTTGCGCCGAGTCGACAAGGTTCTTGATGACTGTGAGTCGGTAGAGGAGCAATTCGTCTTTTGTGTAGCCATTCTGGTGGATGATCTTCATCTGCTTGACGATGGTCGACTTGCCCGACTCTCCCGAGCCCAGGAGAAGGATCTTGCATTCTTTCTTGAACTTGCGGCTGTCCTCCTCGATCTGCTTGTCGATGGCAACACTCCTGTCCTTGGCCTCCTTTTGGTCCGTTGATGAAAGACAGTTACCCATTTTTGCTGTGCGAGAGGCTCAAAGTGAGCTGTATAGGGTGGAAAAAAGAGTGTGTGTGATTGAATGTTTTGGGGGTATGAGGGGCACCTCCACGCCAGGAACGGTCAGCTGAGTGGACCTGATGCGATGCTTGTATCAAGACGCGACTGCAGACACGATCGAGACACTGCCAAGGTGATCCATCAAAGGTGTGGCTGTCCTGTGCACTGAGACGGAACGCTACGAGTCAGCCTTCGCTATCGCTGATGCGTCGACCGAGATGCTGTCGGCGGATGCGATGGAAGCGAAAAGTCTGCCTGGCGTAGTCAGCTACCGATGAAGAGCCGAGTGCTGGATGGCAGCGCTCGTGACGACCAAAGAGCAAGTGTGCTGCGCTTTGTCAATTGCGCTAGTCTCGGAACTGCCCGATTTGAAAGCCGCACACAATGCTGCAAAGCTGACTCAAGTAGGAGATGGAACAGCCGACTTTCCGGTCGATCCGTGTCGAGTGAGCTAAGCCAGACTCGTGAGAACAGGAGCTGGACTGTGATAGACCAGAAGCGAGAAGCGAGTGTCTCGTCGGATGCGTGTCGGAACCGTGGGAAAGATGAGGTGCAGTGTGACGAGCAAAAGTGGTCGCAGCACCAGACGGATCGATCGAGACTTCGGATGGTCCGAGTGGCGCTCTTCCCCCAACAAAAGCAAGTGTGGATGTCACGCGGTGGGTTATAACGGAGGTGGCCCGACAAAAGGAGCGTTGTGTGGCCAAGACTTGGGTTGTCGTCCCTGAAGAGAATACCGAGGATCCGAGCGTGAGACGGAATAGGAGAAGGACGTGCGAGCCGGTAGAAGAAAGGAGTTGGAGGACCGAGCAACCGCGGCTGGACAGACGAGCTGGACGCGGAATTGGCAGCCAAAAATGGAGGTCGAGGTCAAGATCCAAACGTGCAGCTGACGACCAAAGAAGAAAGAGAGGGAGAGAGAGACGCCGGTGCTGATCGTCGCAAAGCTGGCGATGGTGGTGGTAGTGGTGGTGGTAGGTGGTAGAGGCAGTGGAGGTGATCACGCAAGCAAAGAGGGAGGCCGAGCAGACTAGAATGTGGGCTGACACAAGGAGAGAGAAAGACAAAGCAAAAGCGCGACCGGATGGAGAAGGGTTGAGTGTTGCGTTGCGTTGCGTTGCGTTGCGTTGCTGTTTGGCCGCTGCTGTCAAAAGATGAAAAGCTGCTGACTTGGTCGTCACACAGACACACTCACGCTGCACGCCTTGCCCTTTATTTTTTTCATCCGGCGACTGCTACTTGACCAAGCCAGTTTAGAGCGACAGTCGGGCAAAGGCACACACCGAGCGGAATTCATTTCGAATTTTCCAGGGCGAATGCAATTGCAGCAGCAGATGGCAGCGGGAACAAGCAGGAGCAGCAGCAGCAGCAGATTAATGACAGCGGCGGAAACAGAGGGGCGGCTGGGAGATGAGCAGACGACTGACTTGGCTTGGGTGAGGAAAGATTGAGGCGCTGAACAGACAGGAATTGAAGCAATTGGGCAGTGTCCTCTTGCTTGCGTGTGTGTCAATCGACCGACTTTTTTATTTTTTATATTTTTCTGAGAAAGAAAGCGTCGATGTTAGGCGAGCTTCGCAGCAGCAGCAGCACCAGCAGCAGCTTGGCAGGAAAGCAGACAGACAGTCAAGGCCGGCAACCCAAAATTGAAACAAACAAGCCAAGCGCGGCCAGCCCACGTACTGTACTCGCAGCATCAGCCCAGTCTCATTTTCGATTGACTTTGGCCGCTTTGGAAAATTTATCCACAAAAGGCTTTTGCGGACCCTCAACTCAGTAGCCGCCTCTTGCACGCTGGTGCATGAATAATCCAAGCAGCAGCCATGTTTGACTTTTGAGCTTTCTCACTCTATAGGACCACATGCTTCCGAGTCAATATCACTTGGTTATCAGTCGAGCAAGCAGCAAGCCGAAGCTTCGGTTCAGAGGAAAGCTGTGAAGGATCTTGAGTCAAAGAAAAGGCAAGCACCAAAGGGGAGTTCTTCTTTCATGTCGACAGCGTGGTGGGTTCGGATTTGCGTCGGCCCGGTGCTCATTTCACACTTTGTTTCGCCTGTACAGCCAAGCTACAGCAGCAATGCTTTGCCGACCATTGTGAGTCAATACAAGAAGGCATGATCTGCAAATCCAATGCAAAACTTCCGAGGGTCGCTGCAGCAGGGCGATCTCATTCCAATCATGTGTGGCTCACCTGCCAAGAATCAAATCTGTGAACCTCTTCGCCCACCCCGTTTGCGCTTATCACCAACAAGGGTGGGAGAGCCAATCGTCAACCTCCATTCGCTATCTCTCCAAGGTGTCATCCGGTGTGTACCCAACGTGCTCGTTGTGGGCTGATCTTATGAACATCATCATCCCAAGATAAAGGGGCTATCCTCGACTAATGAGCGTTGGGACGGCTGTTGCTTCGATAAGTGACATTGGCGGCATTTGCTCGACTGCGAAACGAGAAAGCGATGCAAGCCAAAAGCGAGGCGCGCCAGCTGCAAAACCTGCAAACTCAAGTGGCCAACTCACACTGCGTCTCGCACAGCAAACCAACACCACTTCGGCTATGGAACGCTTCAGGGTTTCAGCCTATTGGTTGCGGGCTGGCGTTTCGCTTCCAACTCGCGGCTAGCTCATCCATGCCGTGTGTACCGAACAGAGCAATAAAGCTCTTGAAGCGAGAGCTCGCAATCTCAGCATCCGAATCGTACTCGCTGTACTGTACAGTACTGTACCTTCGAAAGGCTGTGGTAACTTGAAGCATAACCGAAAAGCGTGCTCATCTCGTCTAGTTTGCGGTTCCAGCAATTCACGCCACTCTTTTTCGCCAAACAGATGCGTGCCGACCTCGGAGCCGATAGCCTACCCTCTCGAGAAGTATCGCGAATTGCATCGATGCAGTAGTATCCGAATGCACTACGATACCACATCCATTCAGCATCGAATGGCGATCGATTCAAGACGAGTAACTTGGAGGCGGGCGGGCCAGCCAGATCCCGGACCAGGGTCGAGATCAGGGTCAGGGTCAAAGATCGCCTAATCCACGGCAAGGGGCTTCCACCGTTCCTGGTTCCTTACTCAAAGGGACTCTGTCTTCAAGACAAGCCGAATTCGGAATGCTGATCTTCAGCAGGCTCTTTGTCTCTCTGATGCCATGCAAGGAAGCTGCAACGGCGTCTGAATTGATGGCTTTGATTTCTTCCTTTTTCTTCTTGCTTCCTGCTTGATATCGAAGCGGAGTATCAAAATTTCAAAAAAACACCACGCTTGTTTGCGGAGCTCCAATCCAAAATCATGGCTCTGCTCAAGAAAAGGTGGTCAGTGATCAAACAATAGATCCACTCTAACCTCGGACAACTTCCTCTCGACGATCAGCGAAGCGTCGGAAACATGTTGATCGTAGCGACTTTGGATGTTGACCAGACCATTAAGGGAGAGTTGCTCCAAACTCCGCTTCACCGTGTACAAAGATTGCCGCTGATCTGCTGCTTTTCATCTCCATCCAAACGTCCGGATCGGGTTTGCAGCTCAGCAAGCGCAGCGTCTAGACCAAACATGTCTCTTCACACGCTCCTCCTCCCAACATATGTTTCGCATGTGATCATACTTGCTCCTGACACCCCGGCGTCCAACGCAGGACCCTTGCATGCATCTAGACCTACGCATGCAATCTCGCGACTCACAGCAGTCGGTCAAGCTCATATTCTCGTTCCAGACCATCGATCGTGACAACCGATTGAGCATTTGTTTGTTGGTCCAACGGTTGGGATTCTCAACATTCATAAGCTAATGACGGTCTGCTGTCGTGATCACTGATCGTCGACAATCACGAAGAAGCTTGGGCCTCGCTCACTGCTGGAGCGCTGCCGCAGCCCCTCCCTCATCGTCGACCGTGTCCTCCACAAGCTGATAGATAGTAACCAGTCCCATCTGTCTCCTCTTCTGCGTCTCTTTCAGCCTGTCGATCGCCAACAACGCAGCAGGAGCAGGTAGAGATCCGAGCAGATCCACGTGATGCGCCAAATTGCCCCTATGCTCATCGCCCTCACCACCCCGCTCAACACTTCCATCTCGCCCACCTGCACCACCACGCATCGCTCCAGGAGTCGACGCCCCACTCCCACTATAAAACCTCGACGAAGCAGCTTTCTGCCTCGCTACAAACGCATCTTTTCCCAGAGGCGTAGCAGCCCCGCCTTTAGCAGCCGAACCGACGTCTGCACCGGCATCGCCAAAGATGTCGAAGAAATCCTTCTTCCGCAACAGTCGACGTGCGAAAAAGTCGGTGCTCATCAGCTGTACCACATCTGAATCGCGCACCGAGTATCCCGTCGCAGCACCTTCGCTCGCCATCCTCGAATAGCGTGCCAGCGAAGACATGGCATTCGACAGAGCCGTGTACGAACGCAGGAAGCGTGACTCGTCATCACCAGCTTCTGCTTCTTTGCCGCTTCGTACGGGACTTTGCTGTCCGCTGCCTCCTTCGCTGTCTCGCTCCGAGTCGTCTCTCAGTCGGGTCCGAGACTGAGCCCGAGAAAGCGCAGAGACAGACTTGCTCCTCGCCGACGCGCGAGGACCGGGTGCCTGAGATGCTGAACGCGAAGCTTGGCGTGATATCTGTCGCGATACCTGGCGGGATGAGTTCTGCGATTGAGGATAGTGGTTGAGGGATCCACCAAAGACAACAATCTCATTGTTGGGTCCAAAGCTGGCACCCATCCTCCTCGGTGGCATCTTGAGTTTGAGTTGAGCTGTGGTTGAAGTGGACGTCGCCTTACGCGCGGGGCGGAACACCATCAGCCCATGATCTGAGTCCGAATCCGTCGTCGCCGAAGCTCCATCCCTACTCGTAGTCAAGTCAGCTTCGCCTTCCTCTTCGCCATCATCATGAAGGCCGTCATCGTCCAACAACTTGATCGGCTCTCCGATCAAGAACCGAGCGCACACCTCTAAACATGGCCGCCCTGATTTCGCCGACTTGGTCGAGAGACGAGACAAACCACGCAACAGATAAGCGCGCGTCTTGATGCTGATGTTGGCGCTCTTTTCCAGGTCGAACAGCGGTGGTCGTCGCGGGTACGATGTGGGGAACTTGATCTTGATACGCAAGAATGCCGGTTCGTGATCTGCCCACGGCCCGTACATGGTGAGCACACACATGCGGCGGGTGAGCTCCACTTTCTCGAATACGATGCGAGGCAGCTTGCGGTTGATGCCGATGATCTCGTCTCCCAGCCCTTGAGCAGTGAGGCCCGGCTCGGCGTCGGTATCGTCCTCCGTCGTGAGTCCGTCTCGGCTCAAGCCGACGCCCATTCGGATACCTTTGCTGTTAGCCAGGCGCGACGGCACATTGCCATCCGAGTCGCGTGTGTGGCTCGTCTCGCCGCCGGTCGGATCTTCGGATAGATCCCTGTCGTGGTCTTGTTCTTTTTCCAGACGCACGTTGGCAATCCATTCGATGGGGTCCACAGCTGGAGCGGCAGCTCGACCTCTATCGAGCCGCATAGCTGCACCAACCGCCTTTTTGCTACCAGGCGCATTCGATGCTTTTGCAGCCTTGCGCTTCTCCTCCTTCTTTCTCGCCCTATCCCTGTCTTTGCGCTCGCGCTCCGAATGCTTCTTCGAGTGCTTATCAGCGCCGCTGCGTTCTTCTTGGATCGGCAGTGGCCGTCCGGACGATCGATTCTGGTTCAGAGATCTCTGCTTGCTTGCATTGCCCGCGCCAGGGACATGCTTGCTTCGCAGACTTGCTGGCACCTTGAATGATGATTGACCACCGCTGTGCTGAGAAGCGCTGCCACCTCCGTACTTCGAGCTGTGATGCGACGTGCCGAACCGACCCGTGTGTTCCTCGCCCGCCTGCTTTGGCAATGACCGAGCCAATTGAGCTGCATGGACACGACCCATTCCGCTTTCTGACCCTTTTTGCGTCTCGACACGGCCCCAGGAACGAGGGAAGGCGTCAAGTGGGCTGCGAGAAAGCTGGTTGAGGTCAGCACCCAAATCACCGTGGCTCGAACTGTGGTTCAAGCTCCTTCGACCCGTGCTGGTTCCGAATGGCGCAAGTGGGCTTGTCCTGCCATCGCGTATGACACTCTGGAAGCCCGACATGGACGAGCTGTACGGCGACGTGGTCTGGATCTTGCTGCCACTTCCTTTGCCGCTGAGGAGCGACCGCGTGGCATGCTCAGGCGGAAGGATAGATGACGTGGTGATGTTGCTTCCAGACGCCTGGCTTGCGAGCATGGCAGCATCCTCGCCAGCTGGAGGCACTGCAAGTGGAGGGTCGCGATAAGAAATGTCGGGTGCATTGGCTCGAGTAAGCAACACTCGAATAGGTCCGCCTGGTTTGTGACCCACTTTGCGAGTTTGATCGTCGCTGACGGGCCAGAGTCGCAGCGTCTGATCTTTGGACCAGGTGATGAGCTGGAACTGTCGATCATCGCTTCCTCTGTCCTGTCCTCCCTTGGTGCGAAAGAGATATTCCTTGACAATGTCGGTGTGACCGGCGAATTCTGCCTTTGGTTCCTCTGGCTCATCTTTCGCCCACATGCTGAGCGTCGTATCTCCTCGCTGGGGCAGAGTCATGACACCATTGCCGAAAGGAAGGTGGCGCGCTCGCCAAACAGGAGTTCGAGTTTCGATCATGGATTCGGCTTCGGTGACGAGCTCTCTGGCGCCGATCGCGGCTTGCGAGGTGTCCGAGGCGAGGTTCCAGAACTTGACGGTACGATCGAGGGAACAAGTGACGAGCCTGTCCAAGCCGAGGCTGGTGTCTCGACTCCAATCAATGCCATAGATCTTGTTCTCGTGTGCCTCTATGGTGGCAAGCGGAAGGGAGCCTTTGCGATCATCCCAGATGAGCACCTTGTTGTCGCAGGTGGATGCGAGACGATGTTCGCTCGCTCGGTTGAACTTGACTTGAGTGACAGCCGCATTCCAAGCCGAGTAGCCTTGAGCTGGTTTGTGTCGACCTTCTCCATCGCCGCCGCCGCTCATGCGCAGATCCCAGACCCACGTCCACGTATCGATGGAGCTAGAGGCAACAATCTCGGGATGGAAGGGTGACCAGTTGATGTCAGTGATGGCTCTGGTGTGTGCATGGAGCACATGCTCGATGGCCGATGATCTTGGAGCGACAAGTTGTAGCTGCGAAGCAGCAGACAATGGAGTCCCTCCAAACGTCGAAGTTGCAGATATGGCGCCAAAGCCGCTGCGAGTGCCGCCAGTGAGGCCGGAATGCAAGCTTTGACTGTTGTAGACGCTTTGATATGCGCTGCTGCGTTGAGTTGCAAAGTGTGGGTTTGAGGGCATAACGGGACTCGAGCTACTGTGAATGGAGCCGCGATGATGCAACATTCGTGTGAGAGGCGGTGCGGCACGTGGATCACCTGGCCTATCCAGGTTCCAGATGAGGAGCTTTTGATTCGAGGTACTGGCGACCCAGTTGCTTCTTGCCGGGTGTGGCGACCACTGAATGTCGACAGCTTCCCAGGTGGTCATATGCGCCAAGAAGCGAGGCGGAGCAAATGGATCTTCGAGGTCGATGATGAACAGACCTTTGCGCGCAGCCAGGACGACATCGCGATTGGCGGGGCTGATGGACATGGAACCAACTGGCTCCATGAACGAGATCTCACATGATCTATAAAAGGTGTTGGAGGGATGACGCTGTGAGATGGCTGGCTTGCTTGGTTTCTGCTCTAATGATGGAATGGGTATAGGGGCAGCGCCTGCTGTGGTGTCCGGGTCCACCTCGCCAGCGACGGCGCGCTGTGCATCTCGACCATCTTGGCCAGCGGGAGGAAGTGCGATAGGAGGAGAAGAGACAGCCGCCGAGATCTCGGTTGATGGCAGCGCAGGACTGTCAGTCTCTGACGGCATGATGTTCTGATCTCTCGTGTTCGTAGCGATCCGATGTTGAGAAGGGGAGGGAGGACGATGCCGACCTCAGATGGGCTATAGATAACGCATCATCTTGTGGTTGGACTTCACCTGGCCATGCAAGGCAGTTCCTGTCTGAATGTAGCGCCGTGGCTGAATATATCTGCTTCAGTCGCCCGTGTTGATGCTGGTGGTAGCAGGAAGGCTGAGCTGTATGCGATTGGACGGGAAGTTCGAGATACGAGTGATAGTCGACGTCAAAGCCACCAACCCCGCATATCCTGGAATGTGCGGCAAGTACAGTGCCCGATCAATCACAATCGGGTTTCCATGTGGGTCCGACTTCCGAATTTTGTCCCAGAATTTTAAAAAATCAAAAACCAAAAAACCTTGAAAGGCTGCAAAAGCGGTTCGAGAAGAGCGGACAAACTCTGTTGCAACTCTTCTGCTGTTCCACACCTTCTATCACTACAGTACTCGACCATACTTCGCATCGATCCCTCCTTCAGACAGCCGCCAACAAGATGGGACTGTCAGGACCGAAACAGAAGCAGCGCCTCGTGGGCTCTGCCAGCACGCGCAACACCGCTTGGCTCAACGATGCATCGGCACCAGGACAACGCATGCTCGCACAGATGGGCTGGTCGGCAGGTCAGAGTCTGGGTCTCACCATGCCCGGTCTTACCGAGAACCTCAAAGTTGCGTACAAGATGGACAACAAAGGTATCGGTGCTCAGAGACACGAACGCGAGGCGAGGGCCAATGGCAAGGACATTTGGGTTGGCGGCGGTGGCGATCTGGGCAGTCTGTTTGAGCGTCTGAACGCTGCAAATGCTGCTTCGTCGTCGTCTTCAGCTGTCGCATCGTCTTCCTCTTCTGTCGCTGGTGACGATGACGATGACAAGAAGAAGGGCAAGAAAGAGAAGAAAGAGAAGAAGGACAAGAAGGAGAAGAAGGAAAAGAAAGATAAGAAGGAGAAAAAGGACAAGAAGGACAAGTCGAGCGATGAGAAGTCCTCCAAGAAGCGAAAGCACGACGACTCGGAAGAAGCGTCGTCCTCGGACAAGGATAGGAGCAAGAAGAGCAAGAAGGATAAGAAGGACAAAAAGGACAAGTCCGAGTCCAAGAAGAGCAAGCGAGCTCTGGAGAAGCAAAAAGCCGAAGCGGTTGCTGCTGTAGCAAGCGCAGATCCAGCGTTGGCCAAGGATCCAGCAGCAGTCGACGAAATCAAGAAAGATGTTGTGCAAGGTCGACCGGTAAGGTTGGCGCATCGAGCCAAGTTCTTGCGCGCCAAGCGTATGGTCTCTGCCAACGATCTTGCGAGCGTCAACGAGATTCTGGGTATTGCATCGACACCTTCCTCCTCTGCAGCTGGAACACCAAAAGCGACATCAGGCACCTCTACACCGACGACCGCAGCACCTAAGACCTACCCAGGACCCGGAGGCAGCGAGATCCCATTGATGGATGTCGATCGACGATTGGAAGCAGAGCAAGATGTCAAGCCTGACGCTGATGACAAGGCGAGCAACAAGAAGGACAAAAAGGATAAGAAAGACAAAAAGAAGAAAGGCAAGGAGTCCAAGATGAGCAAGGCCGCGGAAGAGGGAGCAGCCACACCCACTGCCAGTGACGACAAAGCTGCTGTGGAGGCTGCCACCGCGCTTGCTGCTGAGGAAAAGGAAAAGTCGACGCAGATCGGCACCAACTCGCAAGGTCTCTTTGTGTTTGAGTACCTCAACCGCCGTCTCATGATTCGCAAAGCTCAAATCCAAAAACAGAAGAAGGCGGAGCAAGAAGCCATCTTTGCACGTGCTGCTCGTGTCGGCGCATAAAGATTTGTTGTCGGACATTAGACCAGTTCACGCTTCGTGCGTTATACCCTGTGCATTCGTACCAATGACACTATCGTTATCAAACATGCTCGATTGGGTTCCTGTTTGAAAAGTGAAGAGGGTTCTTCATGGGCCTTATTTCTGCGTGCTTTTCGTGGCCTCTTTTTCTGTGCTGCTTTTTCTCGATTCTCTGCCAACAAAATAATCTGACCGGAAGTCGGCGACATGCTAGCCCGTGTGGAGGTGAATCATGGTCGTCTTGATGCTTCTCCTCGTCTTCCATCACCTCAGCGGAGCACAGGTTTCAGGACCTCAACTCTCATTCGACTGCTGCAGGTCCACGACGCTTCTCTCACTTTATCTTCCACCTCTACAAAGAAGTCGGGCCGAATTTTAGCACTCGCACCATGTCATCAGCCCCTGCACCAAACCACGGAGGTGGCGTGGCACCCGACGCTTCGGCTCCATCTCACTCTCGTGTCCTGCTGGGTCGAAACGCAGGCAAGCTCGATCCTGTCGAACATCCTCCGCTTCCTGTCGCTCAAGTCGGTGCTGCCAATCGAGCAGCTCAGCTTCGAGGCATCGCTCTCGGTCTCGGAGGTGGTATACTTTCAGCCTTCATCTCGAGAAAGGCGCTCAACTTGTCCAAGAACGCAAGCTACCTCTCCGGTCTACTAGCAGGAACAGGTGTGGCGTATATCACAGCAAGGCAGCAGCTCGAGCACAATTTGGGAGCCGTTGAAAGCGCAGAAAAGGGCTTGAGAACGTCACTGCGTACTCCGGGTGCGAAGGCGACAGGTGTGACGGACGACTTGTCAGCGACGGATCAAGAGATGCTCAAGTACGACCTGCAGGCTGGAAACGCAGGAACGCACGAAGGGGGAGTAGCAGGATTGCACGAGTTCAAGGATAAGTATGCTTCCACTCGAGGTGATCATTGAGGCGGGAAATGAGGAGCGAGAAAGAAGAAAAATCCATAGTGTATGTTAGCATGTCCACACCACTTTCAAAACCTCGTCATCAACCATATCACTAGAACATGCTGGTCTGCAAATGGTATGTTGTCCAGAGTGACAGTGTGTCGTATCACAGCATCCTGTATGGGAGAAGAAGGTGGTGAAGAGGAAAAAGTGCAAAAAAGAGATGCCTCCTAGCCGACTCGAACGACTGACCTCTTCATAACACAACCGTCAAAGTCGAGTACTAGTGAAGTGCTCTACCGCTGAGCTAAGGAGGCGACGGGATCATGTGACGTGTGGCAGGCAATGCGTTTATACATACTCTTCACAGGCCTCCTCTTAATCTGATTTTCCACGCTCACTGGGACCGTCACCGGCCAGCTCCATTCATTCCCACACGAATGATTCTACGACTTAGAACTTTTCACGTCGGAGCAGGTTCGGCTGCTATTCTGTCAGCTGGGGTCAGGTGCTCGTTCGGATCTGATCACACGACGGGGAAATGGACGAGCGTCTTGGGTTCGTTGATGCGCTGATCGATTAGAGGATGAGCCCGTTTGGCGCTGGTGATTTGAGCCAAATCAAATTTCGAAGGCGTGGGGGAAAGAACGGCGAGGCGAGGCAAGGCAACGGCGAATTTCTGAACTGTGATTCGAGCCAAAAAGGTCATGCAAACTGCGAAATGCACAGCTCAGCACTTCCCGGTGGGCATCCAAGTCCAGATGCGGGGGCCCAAAGTTTCTCAAAATTGTGATAACAGACAGAGACCCTCGCTTGCTTGCTTCTTCTTCTTGTCGATGAACTCACGAGGCAGATCATGAGTGTGCCGAGTACGATTGAGCACGAGCCAACTCTTGGAATTCTACTGCTCCACCGAGTTTCACTGTTGGCCTTGCTGTTCGTATAGGGTGGCAACGAATCTCGGCGCTCCTCCTCTCCTCCTCATATATGACCTCTGAACTGCGTTCATTACCCTCACCCTCACCATTTAAAGACCCTGCAAGCGAGTCAAGTGTCTCTCCCACCCACCTCCACCACACACACACACACAGCGCTCCAACCATGGCAGCTGCTACCACTTCCGCCGCGCCCATCGACTATACCAAAGCCACCGATGGCACCGGTGTCATTGGTGGCGATCCATGGCTCGAACCTTTCGCAGGTGCACTTCGTCATCGATACTCGCTCTACTCTGAATGGCTCAACAAGATCAACGCCTCCGAGGGCGGCCTCGAGGCCTTCTCCCGCTCCTACCGCAACATGGGCTTTCAAGTCGACGACAAGACCCAAGCTGTCACCTATACAGAGTGGGCGCCTAACGCAGTCGAAGCTTCGCTCATCGGCGACTTCAACGGCTGGTCCCGAGACGCACACAAGATGAAGAAGGACGACTTTGGCAAATGGCACATCACAATCCCGCCGCTGGCCAACGGACAGTGTGCTATCCCGCACGACTCCAAGATCAAAATCTCGATGGTGTTGCCTTCGGGTGAACGCATCGAGCGTCTGCCAGCGTGGATCCTGCGTGTCACTCAGGACCTCAACGTATCGCCTGTCTACGACGCTCGATTCTGGAACCCTCCCAAGGCCGAACGATACACCATGCGCTTCCCCAAGCCACCCAAACCGGACAACATCAAGGTCTACGAAGCTCACGTCGGTATCGCTACGCCAGAAGCACGCGTCGGCCAGTTCAAAGAGTTCACCAAGAACGTCCTTCCACGCATCAAGGAGTTGGGCTACAACACCATCCAGCTCATGGCCATCCAAGAGCACGCCTACTACGCATCCTTCGGTTACCAGGTCACCAACTTTTTCGCCGCCAGCAGCCGCTACGGCAACCCGGAAGACCTCAAGGAGCTCATCGACGTCGCTCACTCGATGGGCATCACTGTCCTGCTCGACATTGTCCACTCCCACGCATGCAAAAACGTCCTCGACGGCCTCAACATGTTTGACGGCACCGACCACCTCTACTTCCACGAAGGCGGTAAAGGACGACACGAACTGTGGGACTCGCGCCTGTTCAACTACGGCCACCACGAAGTGTTGCGCTTTCTGATGAGCAACTGCCTCTTCTGGATGGAAGAGTACGGGTTCGACGGCTTCCGATTCGACGGCGTCACCTCGATGCTCTACACCCACCACGGTATCGGCACCGGATTCAGCGGCGGCTACCACGAGTACTTTGGAGACTCGGTCGACGTCGAAGCCGTCGTCTATCTTATGCTTGCCAACGCAATGATTCACCAGTACAACCCGAACGCGATCACCATCGCTGAAGACGTTTCGGGTATGCCTGCTCTCTGTCGCCCCGTCTCGGAAGGCGGTGTTGGGTTCGACTACCGCCTCTCCATGGCCGTTCCAGACATGTGGATCAAACTGCTCAAAGAGAAATCCGACGAAGAATGGGACTTTGGCAACATCTGCTTCACCCTCACCAACCGACGCCACTTGGAAAAGTCGATCGCCTACGCCGAGTCGCACGACCAAGCTCTGGTCGGCGACAAGACCCTCGCATTCTGGCTGATGGACAAGGAGATGTACACCAACATGTCGGACCTCACGGAGCGCACGCAGATCATCGACCGCGGCCTCGCCTTCCACAAGATGATCCGTCTCATCACGCACGCTCTCGGCGGCGAAGGCTACCTCAACTTCATCGGCAACGAGTTCGGGCATCCCGAGTGGCTCGACTTCCCGCGCGAGGGCAACGGCAACAGCTTCCACTACGCACGTCGGCAGTTCAACCTGGTCGACGACCACCTGCTCCGCTACCGGTACCTCTACGCGTTCGATGCGGCGATGAACAACGCCGAGTCGCAGCACGGCTGGTTGGCGGCGCCGCAGGCGTACATCTCGTTGAAGCACGAGTCGGATCGTGTGGTGGCGTTTGAGAGGGCGGGGCTGTTGTTTGTGTTCAACTGGCACGCGAGCAACTCGTATACGGACTACAGGGTCGGGGTGGATCAGCCGGGCAAGTACAAGGTGTTGTTGGATACGGACGAGAAGAGGTTGGGCGGGCATGGGAGGTTGGACCATGGTACAGAGTATTTCACGACGGATATGGAGTGGAATGGGAGGAGGAACTTTGTGCAGGTGTATTTGCCGAGTAGGTGCGCGATCGTGTTGTACAGGGCTGGTTAGAAGAGCGTACCGTTAGGTGATAGGTTTTCCAAGCGAATTGCAATGACATTTCCTGAACAGTTTTGACGAAAGCTTGTGATTGTGTGGCGACGCTCTACGACCACATGCATTTCCAAGTCACCTAACTTAGATGAGAAGTGCGTGGGGATATTCTCAGGCCAGATACTCAAGCAGCCAATCCTGCCGTTTCCTCCTCCTCCCCGCCTCACCAGGAGACTCGAAGAACCGCATCTGCCCCGCATACCGTTTCTCGGTATCCAACACCATCTCCCTCTTTGATAGCGCAGTTGATGGGTCGAGCGGTACACGCGGGTTGAGGTCGATGCTCGGCTGGGAGAGCGTCAGGGTGTGTGGCGAGGTTGTCGGGTAGGATGGGTGGAGCGGGAGCTGTGTCGGGAGGCACGAAGAGGGTTGGACGGTGAAGAAGAGGAGGGTTAGAACGGCGAGGTGGAGGGATGGTAGGATCCGTAGCGGTGTGGGAAGCATTGTGCCAAGGCAGAAGAAACTGAGCATGCGTTTGGTTTTCGTTGTGGTTCGAATGGAGAGCGAAAGCGGGGGTACGAGAAAAGCGACGACGTTTGGTGTGAAAACTGCGGTAAAGAGAATGTGTGGTAGTGATGAGAAGCCAGCCAAAGCTTTCTCGAGTCGATGAAGAGAGCGACCAACGGTGAGACGTGTGGATGTTGTAGAGACAGACGCGGTTGTGATCCTTGTAAGGGGTAGGCTTGGAGCGATGGACGACAATCTGGACAGGGGGTTAAGGGAGTGGTGGTGTAGAGAACCGATAGGTAAGAGAGACAGCTGTCAAGGAGAGCCAGACGCCGTACCACAACGTTTTTATCTACGTTCTGTACCAAACGTCACACGGACGCACACCGCCCACCTCTTGCACAGAAGCCAGAACCCGCATGAAGCTCAAAGGATCGCCTTTCGGCATGAAGAGACCCTCGCCCCACCTCCTCCCAAGCGAGCGGCTAACTCTAAGGAAAGAAAGGCACACGGCAATCACTCAAGAGTTCTTGGCATTCCACTCTCTCTCTCGGCCTCCTCACACGCAGCGACACGGCACCTTTCTGGAAAATCACCCCCCCTGCCGGTCACTTTTTTTCCTCCTTCTCGGCAGTGACATGCATCAGGATCTGCACTGCGCTCGTTGTCCCTGCATGAACCCTCTCAACGTCACACCGCTGCTGCCTACTCAAGATCTCTCACAACGGTCACGCCTTTGCAGCCCTCTTATCGCCGTTCTTCTCGTCGATCAAAGCCTCAAGTCCAAAGTGGAATGGCGTTGGCTTCAGAAAAACATGGGGCTTGCATCGCCCGCCGTCTCTCTCTCTCTCTCTTCCAGATTCCAATGCAGTATGGCCCGCGTAATATCGTGTCTGGCATGCAACGTCAATCTCTCGGCAAAAAAAAAGCGGCGTTCCTGAGAATTCACCACCCTCCTCTGCCACTCTCGGCAGGCATCGCCTCTCTCCTTGCCGCAACCGCAACCCCGTTCGAAGCCACAGCACACTCCCTCTCTTGTCACACTCAAGGAACCGCATTGCATCGAATCGGCAAGGAGCAAAAAAATACCCAAAAAAACAACTGCCTCCTAGCCGACTCGAACGACTGACCTCTTCATAACCACCCGAGAGGCAATTTTACTAGTGAAGTGCTCTACCGCTGAGCTAAGGAGGCGCGGGCCGATGTCGAGCCGAGCCTGTGTTGCATTTATATACGCTTGCCTCTTTTTCCTCGTCTACCCGGTCTAGCTGTCCACACCTCACCCTACCCCCTCACACACTGATACTCGCACTCTCCTCACAAACGCACACATCATACACCAACACCTACATATTCCATTCCACCACACTAACCCATCTATACAACCCTACTTCGCCTACTTCGCCGCATTATGCCTCAACCGCTCATGCCTCAACATAGCGTCCTTCCTGCTGAAATTCGCTCCGCACGTTTTGCACTTCCACTCGACGACCGCTGTGCTCTTTTTCGGATCCACCTCCTTGCCCAGCACTACGCAGTCTTCGAGTTTGAGCTTGCCTTCGCGCATGAAGCCCGCCTCCTCTCGGGCGTGGATGGTCTCACGGTGTCTCGCTAGATCGTACGGACGATGGAAAGCAGTCTGACACGAGACGCCGGTGATGGGCGAGACGTAGTCGCACTTGGTGGTGCCGTCCGGCGCGGTTAGTGCGCTGGCTTTGGTGCTGGTGGCGGCGCTGCCGTTGGTGGCAGTGGACGAGCCGTTGGCGTTGGACCCACCCGCAGAGGTGCGCGGCTTGGTCGTCTTGGGCTTCGCCTTCTTGGTCGCAGTCACAGCATTCTCTGGCGAGTCTTCATAGTCCGACTCGTTCCCACCAACGCTCGCACTGGTAGTACCCGTCTCGGACTCCTCGTCTCCCCCACTCGCCTCGGTCACATCATACTTGACGGGCAGCGAACTACCCGAACTAGACGCACTCGCCGCCTCAGCCCTTCCTCCACTCACCGCCGCACTCGGCTGTCTCGCCGTCAACAACGGCGGAGGAGCCCCAATCTCCGCTGCCCCGCCTTTGCCTCTCCTGTCACTCGTCTGCGCCGACGACCTGATCGAAGGACTGAGACTATCCTCATCCTGACTCCCTCCCAAACTTCCCGACGCAGCCCCCTGCGCATTCGCAGGATCCACACTCAACCCCGACTCCTGACTACCCGGAATGTACCCATACCCACCCATCGCACCCGGCACATTCCTCCGCGGCGGTGGTACATCATGCATCCTACTGGACGGATACGAAGGACGGCCGTACCGCCCATCCGTATCGTCCACATCCTCAGACGACGACTGATGATGCCCCAAACTCGGTCTCTGCAAACTCGGACGCGAATCGAGCTGCGAATAACGCGAGTGAGGAGACTGGGAATGACTAGGATAGCCGCCGCCGCCATGCCCCCGCAGAGCTCCTTGACCGTGATGCGGGTAGTGATGATGCCCATGCGACGGATGCGGGTGCGCACTTCGCGAATGGTAGTCTGCCTCGTGTCGTTGCAGATAGGCTCCCCTTCTACCACTGCGATCGTCCTCCGAATCACTGCTCGAAGCGGAGACGTCCGAGAAGCGAGGCTGGTTCATATGTGCCTGTCGGAATGTCCAAGGCTCGTTGCGAACGTGCGACCACGCTCCGCTTCCTGTGCTCGAAGTTCGCTCCTTGCCCAACAGGGGTCGAGACGTCATCGAGGGCGACGCAGACACGCGGCCGTCCGATTTGCTTGGGTAGTTGAGGTAAAGACTGCTCGGTCCGCCGCGGATCATGTTGGGTCGCATGTTGGGCGGATAGTAAGGCCTCTCATCTTCGTCATCGTCCGTCGAGATAGTATCGCCACTGTCAACGGGACTAAAGAGGCTGCTCTGAGAGCCCGACTCTTGACTTACAGATCCACGCCCGTCGCTCTGCCCAGGATAGGGCGAGCGCGCATTCGGAGGCTGTTGAGCAGTTGGGCCAGGCCGCTTCTGATTCTGATAGTGATGCGGTCTCGCTGTGTCGTTTCGGCTCATAGGCACGGGTCGCGCGCCGTAGCTGGGATCGCCGGTAGATGATCTGGCGCGGGGAGCATTCTGTTGAGAATTCATCGTTCGGGGCGTGCTGGTTCCACTGCGAGCACTGGGGTATCCCGGCGCGCCTGGCTTTGCATCCGACAGACCTGGCGGCACAGTCGCAAAGAGACTGGGCATCTTTCCAAGCCCCGAATGCGAAAGAGCATTCTCGACGTCGTCGTAATCCAAAAACGCTTCCTGAGGACTGACGGTCAGTCCACTAGATTCGCGCTTGAGCGGCCTTCTTGCATCCGGACTGTAGCCATTGACATGGGCACTCATCGGCTCGGTCGATGGCATGGAAACAGGGCCTCCACGCTGGGCAAGCTGACTTTGCGACATGATGGGGGGCGGCATATGTGGTCTGTGCTGCTGCTGCTGCTGCTGCTGTTGCTGCTGAGAGTAAGACTGCTGCGAGTTTGAATCGCGAGAATTTTGACTGGACTGCGACTGACGAGCCCAGTCCGGCAAATAGTTTTGCGAGTGACGAGCAGGAGGATACGACATGGCACCGAACCCGCCGTCAAAAGTGCTGCTGCGCGTGCGCAGCTCGGCGGGTCGTTGTGGATGTGGCGACATAACTTCGTCTAGGTTGCTCCGTTCTTGCGACTCTCTCTTGATAGTCTGGCTGGGCGGACGCTGAGACTGAGACTGACTACCAAATTCATAGTCAGGGAAGAGACTGAAAGAGGGCGCGACACCAGCCTGCATTGGATCTGAGGATGCAGAGAGAGGGGAAGTCTGCATGTCGTTGGTCGCAGGCGTGTAGTCGTGTTTTTGAAGGATGTCCCTCAAAGGACCTTTGAAGGCGCGAGTGTCGACACCTGCCAGCTCTGCGCGGATCTGAGCCTTGACGCGTTCCTGCTGCTCTCGAGACATACCTGGGGTGCTCGGTGAGGCCAAAGCAGCAGCCGATGTGCTTGGATCGTGGTTGCGAGACGGCATCGAGTCGCCAAGGCTCAAATCGTGCATTGGGGCACCCAAAGTGCCACTGGGAGGATCCGGAGGAGTGATGCGCTCGTTGGATGCCTGGCCTGACGAGCCAGTAGTGCCCTCGCGACTAGACCGCGAATAGGCGGATGATGACGCATACACTTCGCTCTTCTGACGCTTCCGTCTCGGCCCACCTGCATCGTCCAGCGTATCTGGCAATGGTGCAGCGGCATCGTCAAAGGGTGACTGTCGAGGTGAACGATGCTTGCTGAATTGGCCAAGGGTGGGTAGCGCGGTGCTGGAAGATGGAGGTGATAATGCTTTGGCGCGAGGAATAGGCGGCGTAGGGTCGTCAAAGAGGATGAAATCTTTTTGCGGGGCTGTCATTTTGGCTATCGAGGTCATGCGTCGGGGTGGGCGAGTGCCGGAGGGTTTTTAGGTGGGGGCGTTGACAGGTTATGAAGTGTGCAAGCTGGCAGCCGGCGCGGCGGCGTCGACAATGAAATAGCCTGAGATACGGTAGCGAATGAGAGGCGTCGATTGTCCGTACACAGAGTGCGATGGTTTCTAATTGTCGAGGAGCTCGATCATGCGCTGCAATTTGGGATGAGTGTCGTTGTGGGAGCGCGCAAAGGAATTGTGTATCAAGCTTTGCTGAGTGCGACTAGGCGGTATTGCCGACCAGTGATGAAAGTCGAGGGTGAAGCTGCTGCTCGTCTTGGAATGCGAGGCTACTTGGCGAGCTGATTTATGGTGTTTCGAGGTCAAGCACTCGGTCGGGCCGAAGAGCAAAGATTGATGAGCAAGGGTCGAGTTGACGGCAAAGCAGCGATAGCAGTGCAGTGCTGACAAGGCAGAGTATAGCTGAAAGGTCGTGCGTGCGTCTTTGTTGGGCCGAGATATCCTCGAGCTTCGGATGTCAATCCGACACTACTGGAAATGCCGGAGAGCTGGCTTTTGTCGAGGTTGACAAGCTTTGAACGGATTTGCTGACCTTTACGCTCGGCAGTGGTGTCAATCGGCAATATCGTCTTAACGCTATGCGATACTGAGTAGGATGGCCGGAAGGTGAGGAAGGATGAAAGATAGAATGTTGGATCAGGATGACAAGAAGCAAGCAAGCCAAAGAAAGCTCGAGAAGCGTTACCAGGACGACACTTCTTGACTGCGTGTGTTGCGGTCTGCAACTGGCTATCGACATTTTCAACAGGCACACCGAGAGAGCGGCTGTGCAGTGCATGCAGAGGGGCTGCAGAACAATTGGGCCATTAAAAAAAGGTGGAGGAATTTCTCCTTCTCACCACTTTCTTGCTGAGCAGAGCGTGTGAAATGTGGTCACTTTACAGCAGAGAGTGACACGCGAGCAGGTTGCCCTCTCTCTCTTCCGACTGCTTCTCACTCCATTGCCATGCTTCCGACCGAGCTACGATTAACAAATCGAACCTTGTTTGACACGCTTCGAAGCCGATACGAGGAAGCAACATCGACACTCACAGATGGAAGCTTCCGTCGGTGCCTTTTTTACGATAGAAAGTGGGCGTTTCGCATCAATTGTCGGTGCAGATCGCTATGCGCATCTCCTCTTGTTCTCCGGAATATTTTTTTGGCAAAGACAACGTAATCGAGCTGCACCTTTCGCTGACATTTTTTTGTTTTAAAAAACAATAATCTAAATTTGGCGGCGCACGCATGCAAAAGCGCGCTCGGATGCCCTCCGATGCTGGTGTCCAATCGCGACGTCACCGCTCATCAGCATTCTTTTTTATTTTTATTTTTTATTTTAAAGAAAATATCATGATGACCGTCAACTCGGACACCCTACTCTTGCTCGCCGCTTCTGTACATTGAGCGACGAGATCAACCACGAGCATACTGTAGCGATTGGCATTGACGGCGCGTTGAGTGGGTTGCTAACGGTGTTCCTGAACAGCGACCCTGCATTGTGCATCCCGGAGCGGTGCTCGACAAACACCCCACCGCCGCCCCCACCGAACAATAACGTTGGCGCGGGGGCATACAACATTGGCGCCGATTCATCTGCAATAGCAAACACCTGCAGCGCCTTTCACAACTTCATCAACTCAGGCACTCACACAGAAAACACTGTTTGACAAATATGACAGTTGGGTATCATTCGAACTGTTTTCAGGTGACAAGTGCATACATTTTGGCTGTGAGCTATTGCGACAGATCCGCATCATTGAACAAGGCATTGAGAGCCTTCAACCCTTTAGCAACTCCATACGACGCGCTCGCCATTGTCGACTTGGTGCTCTTGTCAAACGTATCGTGGCTCTGCATCTCGCTCAGCTTTTCGCAGTTGTCCGTCAGCTCGTCCAAGATCCTTGATCCCTCGGCCTTGCTCTTGGCAGGCAAGTTGCCCTTGGAGATGGCCACAATCGAAGACACAATCGTCGTAATCTGCGTCAAGTTCTCGCTCAACTGCACGCCCTGTGCACCTTCGCGGATCGCAGACAGCAGCGCCTGGATCGAGTGCACAATGGCCTCCGTCTGCACTTCGATGTAGTTACGCAGCTCCGACCAGTTCTCCTCGCCATTCTGGCTGCCAAATCCGCTACCACTTGCCGATGTCACCGTGTGCAGGCTGTCGTACGTCTCGGACCTCTGCACCTGGCTGTCGCTCGACACGGGAGAAGGCGATGCCGCTCCACTGCGAGGTCGAGCATCGTTGGCCTCGGTGGTTCTGGCACCTGAATGCGTCGACGACGAGTTGCTCACGAATCGCTGCACACCATGCAAGTTGGGCATCTCCGGTACGTTGCTCATGTTGGGCGTGTTAGCGTTGGCGCTGCCCACCGACGAAAACGACGTCGCCCGACTGCGCCACTGCTGGTCCCCGCCCGAATCTTTGCGGATCGTCTCGGCCTTGTACCCGATGGGCGAGTAGCGGCCCATGGTGGGGCTGTTGCGGATGCGAGGCGAAAATCGGTCGTCGGCGGCGGCTGAGCTCGGGTTGAGGCTGGCAAAGCTGTACGAGTTGGCCGTGTTGGGCGACAATGTGGCACTCGCATCACGGTTGGCTGCTTGCGCATTGATATGCAGTGGCTTGAGGCGCGCCGCCACCGTCTCTTCGCCAAACTTGGACTCGAACTCGTCCGTCTCGACCTTGCTCGCCTTGCGCACCTTGAGCAGCTTGACAAGATCCACAATGGTCGCCGAGACGTGGCTAGCAGCAGCATCCAGCAAGCTGACCGGTGACAAGCCGTGCGAGGAAGCATGGTTGCGACAAGCCGTCATGAGGTTGTTGAGCGTAGCCGAGCACTTGGACTTGAGCGCCATGAGCTGCTCTTGTTCTTCGTGCGAAAGTTCGGCGATGTTGGCTGGCACCTGTTCGTACTTGGCCACATCGTCTGTGACAAGCGTTGTCGAGAGCACCACCGTCTTCATCGAAAGAAGGACGTTGCCTGGCGTCTTGGATCTTGCAGCAGCCAGAAGCTCGTCGATCGAGCTTTGGAAAGCGGTGAGGTTGACGTCTGCGATGGCACCCTTGTCCGAGGCCGGCAAGAAGTCGTCTGCTTTCGGCGGTTGTACGTAGAGCTGTGAAGTGGCTTTGAGGTTGCGCAGCTCCGTCTTGGCTGTCTCGTAGAGCCTCTTGTAGTTGGCCATCTGTGCGTTCAAGTCCTTGATGACGACCACGTCGTTGTCTCTGTCAGCCTGCATCTCGTCGTTACGAGCCGAAAGCTCCCGCAGCTCTTCGAGGAGGTTGCTGACTTCTTGTTTGAGCTCGTTGACCACCTCGGTCTGTTGGCCGTGCTCCTTCTGTAATGCTTCAAAGTCGGCCTGACCACCAACCTCACTTTTCTCGAGAAGTTCCCTCTTGACCGAATCGAGCTCAGTTTCGTGCTTGGCGATGGCGCTACGATGGAGCTCACGGTCGTCTTCGTGCTTCTGCTTGGCCTCGTCGAGATCTTTACGCAGCTGTGTGAGCTGTCGATCGAGCTCCTCGTTGCGACCAGCAAGCTCGTCAGCCTTGCGCGCTCGAGGACCAGCTTCGGCCATTTGGGATTCGAGCGAGCTAACCTGCTGCTGAAGCTTAGCGATGCGAAGCTCGTAGTCGGATCGCATCTTCTCCATTGCGCTGGAGGAGTCTGAAGGTTCAAAGGCACTTCCTCGACCCAGGTTGGGACTTGCGATGCTGCCAGTGTATCCGTTGAAGAAGCCAGTTCCTATGCTGCTTGCTTGACTGTACATGGTGCTGCGGTTGTCCTGGATGCCGTTGACGCCGTTGGAGCCGATCGAGTCGCGCAATGGAGAAGAGACTCTTTCTGAAAAGCCGTCATTCTCGTTGCTGCGGTTACCGGCTTTGGATCCGTTGGCCGAGTAGGGTACTGCGATGTCTTCTTCGACGAGCGTGCTCTTGGCGGGGACGATGCGATCCGAGGTAGAAGGCTGAGGCTGACCTAGAGAATCCTTGCGTTGGAGCAATGCCTCTGCCTCTTGACGCATCTGCTGCTCGCGCTCCTTTTCGCGTGCGATGGCTTCTGGACGAAACTCTTGTTTCAGTTCGGGGAAGCGTCGCTCGAGCTCGAAGAAGACATCAGAAGCCAGATCCTTGAAACGGTTCTTTGGCAAGGTAGCGAGTTTTTGCCTGGCCTGATTGCGTTTGGGGTGGAACTCGTCACGAACAGCGAGGAAGGGCTGGCTGTTGCCATTCTTGACGTTGTTCTGCCGCCTCATGAGTTCGTCGTAGACATCGGTTGAGAGCTCGGTGAACTGCTGCTTGCTGAGGCGGGTGAGCTTTTCGCGTGCGTTTGAGCGGGGAGCCGTCTGTTCTACTTTTGCGAGGTGGCTTTTGAGGAAGCCAAGCAGCTCGACATAGTGCGAACGGCCGACGCGTTTGATCTCTTCGGTGTCGGGTCTCGCTCTGCGGAACCTTGAGCCGGAAGGCTGTGATGAGCTGGAGGACGAAGCGAAGGAAGCATCTTGGTTGTTGGATGCCGAGTTGGGACTGGTGAGTGGAGCATCCTGTAGCTGGATCGTGGGTGCATCTCTCGGTGATGAGTATGTCAGCTTGGCCGATGATGACGGAGCATGCGATGATGCGTATGAATCGTGAGGGGCACCAACGCCGTTGGGAGGATAGAAGCCTGAAACGGGCGCACCTGCAGAGGTGGGATATCTTGCGCCGTTGATCGACATTGGATTCGAGTTAAAGTGCTGATGTGGTGGCTGAGGCGGCGGTTGCATTGGCATCATGACGGACAAGCCGATAAGGATATCCACTCAGTCAGTTTGATTGCAACTGAATCGCAGCAGCCGAACAAGAACAAGACGAGCAAGCTTCCGCAAGAGTCGATGCGAGTGCTCGTTTCTGAGGGTAATGCGTGTTTGCTGAGTGTGAAAAACCGCGAGCAAGTTGCGACGTTGCGGAATGAATCCGATGGGCAGTCGGTAGAGCCGAGTGGTCGTGATAGGGACTGTTTTCGTGCTGCAAGAGACACTCAGCGATCTACTGCGATGACCTCGAGTGGAACGCTGGAGAGGCTGTGGTGGTAGTAGCAAGAGATTGGAAGGGCCGCGCTGTCAGGACGCGGATGCAGAGTGTTGCAAGTCGTGGTTAAAAAGAATGAATCCTTAAGGGCGTAATGACAATGATAGTGCTGCTGTGTCCAGCACGCTGCGTGATCCGGACGACGAGGTGAAAAAGGAGGCTCGAGCTGGAGCTGGAAATGAGATGATGGAATCGGGAGGGGAGGAGGAGATGAAGTCGTCTTGAGCCAAAACGGGAGAGTGAGAGCAAAGCAAGCTGAACTCAGGAGGCGTACGGACGTGAGAGTCAGACTAGCGGAATTGTGCTCGCTTTTGTTTGCCTTGAATAGCCTTGCTCGAACCCTGCTGCAGTCACAAGCAGGAGCTAAGATTATTGATTGAGACACACACACTCACACACGCCAAACCACCGCAACCCACTTTGGCACCCTCGAATATTATTGAGTCACCCGAACCGGAGAGATCGACTGACCGAGCAAGCACACTTTGCGGGCCTCTGTGTTCATGTTCACATGATCGCTTGCTCTCGTTTGCATTCTTTTCTTCTCTGGTTGAGCGGTCAACAATCTTGCCAAAGCGAGGTGGAAGAGAACAACTGTTGAGTTGAGCGAGCAACGCGGCGATCCCTTTTCTTTGAACCCCCCCTTTCTTCAAAAGAGACTAAGTAAATGACTGGCAAAGTGCCGCAAAGTTACAGAACACATGTGCCTCGGCGTGCTGGCGGTGTCGGCATGGCTTGGAATTTGAGCAAAAAAGGCTGTGTCGCCTTGCTTGCCAGCTTGCAACTTTTTTCGCAATTTTTCGATTTAACCGTGGCGTGAGTGAGTTCAGTTGGAAGACGCGTGTTTCAGCGAGAGAGAGACGCGATTTTCAGCCTTCATTTTTGCCAAACTGGCCCCGAAACCTGTTTGACCACCTTTTGCGCCGAGGAATTCATGCCTTGAGTGTCTGCCACCGACTCTCTCCCTTGACGCGCGGGATCAACACTCTAGCTTGTCCAGGCTCGTCGCGTTTGTTCAAGGTCGAAGAGCTGGACAGCCAACGAAGCTGCTACTGTACGCGGGTTCATGAAAGAATGCCAAGAGAAGAGTACATTCAACTCCGACCTGCTACATGAGCCTTTTGACCGAAGCTCTCTCTCCTTGATGCTGTACGAGATCGGTGGTGGCCTTCAAGTGATTCGTCGCTTGTGCCAGTCTGTTGTGGTAGTTAGCAAAAGCAGGATGTGTATCGTAGAAACATGGACAAACAGGCGGCAGCGAAGACACATGCTGTCAAATGCCCGAGAAGCATCATGAGAAGCATCAAGCCGCAGAAGCAGCTGATCGTCTAGCTTGCCATTTGACGACGTCAGCTGGATCGTACCTTGCTTCTTGTTCTTCTTCTTGTTGATGCTCGCTTGTTGTTTCGTGCCGAACCCGCGGCGAACGTCGTCGAGGCAGAGCGAGCGTCGATGCTCGTCAACACGCATTTTTTGGGACGTTGTTAAAGCGGATCACCGATAAGGAGAGTTTTCCTGTCCAGATCCCGATCAGCACCCAAACCTCCACATTCGAAACGTGAGCTCAGCTGCCGCGCCGCTCGGTCCATGCGAAGCTTTTCTTAGATTTGTGTGACGACACTCTCGGTTTGTGTACTGTATGACAAAACCTTGCAACTGTGACTGTGACACTTGGCCCTTCTCGACAGCTGACGGCCCTCGAACAAGCTTCGGCTGACTGCCCAAGCATCAATCTTGCTACCCATTGCGCCATGTGACTGTTCTTCGGGCAAGAGGCGGTGTCGGGATGAGATCACCTCGCGTTCTCTCCACTTCCCGCCTGTCATCCCGCGAACACAGCGCCTCAGCCGGATGAATGATGTGATTCTGCGCTGACATGTCAACTTGACTGTAGCCTAGCAGCCACAGCTAAGACTCGGTCTTGGCGAGACCACTTGATACTTATAGACCCTCTCACCTAGCCTTGCTTTCAGACTATCATCTTCCAACAAGGACACACACATCTCTTCTTTCCCATCCGATATTCACACGTACCGAACATCACCATGTCGACCAACACTCAGGCTCACGACCCCACCGCACAAGGCGCCCACTCCAAGGGCCACGATCTCACCCCTCAACAGAAGATTGACATCCTTCTCGAGATCACCAAGCACATCGGCACCGGAATGCTCACCTCCCGCTCCCCCGATGGCAAGCTCGCCTCTCGAGCCATGGCACCCGCCACCACCGAAGGCCTCGTCTTCTCCTTCTACATGAACACCGACTCTGGCAAGACCGACGATGTCGAGACCGACCCACAAGTCAACGTCGCTTACTTTGACCCCAAGACCACCGACTGGGTTTCCATCTCCGGCAAGGCAGTCCTCAACAAGGACTCGAGCAAGATCAAGAAGCACTGGTCCAGCTCGCTCTCCGCCTGGTTCGACGACAAGAAGGACGGCAAGCACACTGGCGACCACAACGACCCCCGTGTTGTATTGCTCGATGTTCACCCAGAGGAGATCCGCATCTTCAAGGCTGACGGCAAGTTGAGCGCTTTGGCTCAGACCGCAAAGGCTGCTGTCAGCGGTCACGCCGCTAGCCCCGGTAAGCTCTTGATCATCTCGAGCGCCGAGATTCAGCTCGCTTCTAGCGTCCACAAGCCTCTGCATTAATTGAACTCGACTGCATCGCAATTTGATATCCCATTTCTGTTTCCAACTATTCGCCTGTGGCAAAAGCTTTGATGAGAAGAAGCTTGCTTGCGCGAAGCTGCTTGAGGACCGAAAGGCTCTGTTGAGAGTCTGCAAAGCAGCCGAAGATGTACGAGAGAAGGTGCGCTGTCTGTTTGAGAAGCCTCACTTTCCTCACCTGCCGCAGCTTCACCAACGACGCGCACCGAGTTGCCCTTTGCTGCTACATCCGTGTGTGCGTCTAAACCTGCGTCAATTGACGCACATCATCGATCACTTCCGCTGCTTTTTTCATTCCGGTGGCCTGTGCTGAATCATCGCTGGGTTACCCTACACTCTCAGAGTGTAGACATGAGCGAAGAGAGCTTCACGAGTAACCGTCCTCTCAGCACTTATTGCGGCCAAGTTTACAGGCTTTCGAGCAACAGAACGTGTCAAAGATGGCCAGACTTCGATCATGCTACTGCGACTTCTGTAAGATAAGGGGAACAGATGGTCTGCCGAGGAGCTACGGCAGCTGGTATTGGCATAATGTCAAGCGACCAAAAGATCCCGATTATCGAGCGATAGTGGCCAACTTCGCTCGCAAGGTGGCTGAACGGGTAAGTCTCAAGAGGAACACGTTGGCAAAACCGTTCATGCGAGATTTGCTGTTGCCGAGATCTGATTTAAACCCCACTCTTCTCCGTTTCTTCTTCCACCTCACCTCAAAACCATCATCCCCTCAGAGGACTCGATACAACATCGCTGCGAGAAACACTCCTTCGACCAGCCGTTTGACCGACTCTTCAACGACTAACGCTTCAACCATCAACACTTCACCCGCCAACACTTCAACAAGCGTCCCTTCGACCAGCCATTTGACCAATTCTTCACCCACCAACCCCTCAATCAGCGGCTCGACCAGCATCAACCCAATCGCGAACCCTCCGTCCACAATGTCCGCCCCACCCCAAACTAACCCCTCCGCCAACCCGCTCTCGCACTTTTCCATCCCCCAACTCTTCGACGTCCGCTCGCTCACCTGCGTCGTCACCGGCGGATCCTCCGGACTCGGTCTCTACGCCGCCCACGCACTCGCTACCAACGGCGCCCTTGTCTACATCATCGGACGTAACCAAACCGCCCTCGACTCCACCGTGTCCCACTTCAACTCTGCCATCCCCGACCCAGCATCGCGCTCCGGCGGGGAGCTGGTCGCAGTTTCGGCCGACATCACGTCCAAAAGCTCCCTCTCAACCGCTCGCGATTTCATCGCCTCCGACCTGCAGAAACGATCCAAGACGGGGATCCAGCTGCTCATCTGCAACGCCGGTATCGGCGGGCGTTTCCTGCGATCTTACGGTCAAACCAACGAAAAGGAGAGCGACAAGGACAAAGAGTTCAAGGACATCGTCGACGAGCTGTGGTCGTTTGACGAATCCGAAATCGCTTCGATCCTCAACACCAACGTCAGCGGGACCTACCTCACCGCACTAGCCTTCCTGCCGCTCCTCAAAGCCGGCGGTTCGCCCACCTACCCTTCCCAAACCATACTGATCAGCTCCAACGCCGCCTGGTCCAAACTCCCCATCCTCAACCCGATCTACAACGTCAGCAAAACCGCCGTCTCGCACCTCGGACAGATGCTCTCGACGCTCTTCTGCGACCACGGACTGCGAACCAACACGGTCGAACCAGGACTGTACCCGAGCGATCTCACGAGCACAGAGGGGAGAGATGAAGCGACGGGCCACGGGAAGTTGAGCCACACCAACGGCGCGGATATCCCGGTGGGCAGGTGCGGAGAGCCCAAAGAGCATGCCGCGGCGGTACTGTACTTGGCTAGTCGCGCAAGTGTGTTTGCCAACGGGGCGAGGTTGAGGGTGGATGGTGGGGCGCTGCAGAAGCTTCCTGCTTCGGATTGATGAAGTGTGATCACGGACGCACAAAAGGTAGGAGGGTGATGTGGCGTCCGACTGACTCGTCGAGAGAAATGTTTCGATTGCAACTTCCATCGCATGTAGCGTAAACGCTCGTTCCCGCAATCTCAGCTTCCACTCAGCGCGCTAAGCCGCAATAGCAGCCCCATTTGCCTTCTTCAACCCCTTTGACCCCTGCTGTTGCTGCTGTTGCATCGTCGCTACCGGCACCCCACCCTCCATCTCCCTAACCTTCCTCTCCGCAGCAGCACTCCACAAGGCCCGTCTCGGCATCTTACCCGTCGGCGGCACCTTGTACCTCTGTTTCTCCTGCTCCTGATCCGGCAGCGTATTCAACCTCATCACCGGATCCACGTCTGCACCTCCTTCCTCCGTCTCGTGTTTGGCGTTCAGCTCGTGCTTCACCCTCCCCCTATGCTCTCTCATCTTGTCCGCGTACCAGCCCTGCAGCAAGCCGATCTGCTCGCCGATCGCCGCGCTCACCAGCTCCACCGGCGGAGGTGGCGGAGGGTACGCCACGCTATCCTCCTTGACCGCGCTGCCGAGCTTGGATGCGTTTCTCGCAGCTTTCCCGTAAAACAGCCGACCTGGAACGGTCAACCCCACCCCTTCGATACCTAGCTCTTTGAAGCCAAAGTAGTCGTCGCCCAGCTCCTCCGCGAACCCGCCCGCAACCAGCGCTTCGCCGTCGTCCGCCAGCAGCGCGTCGTCCTGGATCGCCTCGCGCTCGGTCGACGCGTTGAACTGCTCCCGGTAGCTGACGCGCAACTTGCGGAGCAGATCGGACAGCTTGCTGCCGTACCGCTCGACGTCGTTTCGAATGTAGTTTTCGAGCGACGCTACGTCGAGCCCACCGCATTCCTGGAGCGTGTGCAGGATCATCTCTTCCGACGAGAGGGTGGAAGCGTAGCGGTCCGAGTAGATGCGTAGCATCCGACCCATGTTGCCCAAGAACTCACCGAGGGCATCGGTGAGCACGTCGACCGCCGATCGGTGCCCGCCTTCGAAGCCCTGGTGCGCGAGGGTGAGACGCACGTTGTACGCCGCGTGCTCGCGCGCAGAAGCCGCTGAGATGCGGGCTAGGGGATTGCGCATCGTCGACGCTGCACCGTTCGCCGGTTGCGACTCGTCAACGTCGGACGGATAATCCGACTCCTCATCCGACGACATCGAAGTCAAGTACGCCGGGATGGGCGCTTCGTTCTCCACGTAATGCGCCAGCGATAGAAACTTGTTGTGCGTCGCTTGAACTTTGTGCAGCGTCCGAATGTTGCGTGCTACGTGGCCCTGGAGACCTTTTCGACGGGTGGCGGGGACGAGGTGGAATGGCTTCTTGCGCTTCGTACCTCTCGTGGAATCTGCTGCGGGGGGAGACACGGGGACCAATGAGGACGAGGGCAAGGCAGGCAAAGCGCTAGACATGAGCTGCTGCGACGCTGTTACGGTGAACCAGTCTGCTGAGGCGTCTAGGCGGGAGATGCTGGGCTCTTGTGTGGCGGGTGGAGGAGCGGGGGTCGACGCTGCTTGCGACTGGGAGCGCGATACAGGTTGAGATTGAGGTTCGGGCGTTGCTTTTTCTTTCCCCTTATCTCGCAGGAGGGGCGGAAAAATCGAGCCAAGCACGGCACTGAGCGGATCCTCGTCATCAGCATCACTCTTGATCCGATCCATCGCCTCCACAGGCGCCATCAACATCGGTCTCGAGCTAGGCCCCGCTGCGCAGCTCTCCAGCAGATGCAGACCCGCGTCGATCCGGTTGAAATCCATCATGCTCTGCGGCGTCCTCACGAACGCTTCCTGATCTTCAAAGTTGATGTCCTCCCTTTTCCTCCTCCGTTTCCGCGCATCTTCCTTTTCTGCTACCGCCGCTGTCGCCGTCGCAGGAGTCCCGACCCCATCCCCCACCTTCCCATCTTCCGTCCCCACCTCAACCGTCACCGGCCCACTCCCCCACTGCACCAGCGCATCCTTCACATCACTCTTATCGCTGATAAACTCCAACAGATGGTCCGCCTTCTTCCTCATAAACGCGACGTTCCTCCGCAACGGATGCGACGGATCCGAGTTGTACACCAGACAGTTATCCCAGATCAGATTCAGATCGTGCGCAAACTGCTTCTTCGTCTTGTACTGTCCCGACTTGACCTTTTTCTGCATCGTCCCCAGGTCCATAGGATGCTTGATCACATCGTAGTAGTCCGGTGCATCACGCTTGCTGACTTTCGAGAGGAAGGCGGTCGAGTGCTCGGTGTAGTTTTTGAGTTCGGTGATGATTCGATCGATGGATTCGAGGAATTCTTCGCGTTCGTCTCGGCCTTTGCAGACTTCGGTGAGCAGCTGGCGGAGCTCGACATCGCCAAGCTTGACGGAAGCGCGTTTGGCTTCGATCGCTTGTAGTAGGTACTGTTGATGATAACAACGGGATGAACCGTGGTTGAGTCGAAGTCAGTATGAGATGATGGCGGAAAGGTAGGCCAGCATCGAGGCAATTGAAACAAGGTGCAGCGTAACTTACCTTCATTGCGGTCTATATGAATGAGCTGCTTCGTAGCTCCGTACTGTGGACTGGTCCATGTGATGGGTGATGAGGTTGCTCAAGAGCGGTTTGGGGTATCCTGAGAACGCCTGTCACCAATGGTGAAACTGCTGCGGTCGAATGCTGGCGCGGCCGTTTCTGTCGTGCGCGAGATCCGAGCAGTGGTGAGGTAGCAGGAACAGGAAGGCTGTATGCAGTTCGCCGATGCAGCCTGTTGTCAATATCAATCCAAGCTATCCGGCTGAAACCACCCTTGCACCGATATGCAGTATGCAACACCTTCTCTCCTGGCCCTAGCAGCTATCCTACACGCCGTCGATAGGTCTCTCTCTCGCCTGGGTAGAGTGTCAACCCAAACGACGCGTCGAAGATCCTGTCCACGCCGATCTCGGCAGGGTGGGGGAAGGGAGATAGTGTGGGCGGAAGTTGAATCCTTCCTCCTTGCTTGGCGCTGGCTTAACGTATGCGGATGCGGACGGCGACTGTCTTGACTCCAAATCGAGCGGTATGGCTCGCCGCAATGGGGTCGCTCGGGATATGATGCGCCGGAAGATGCTGGCGAATGACGATGGTGATGGTGGAAGGAAAACAAGCCTAAACGCCGGAAAAACAGGACGCGGGGTGAATCCTCTCATTTCGGCGTCGGTCTTCCAAATCCCGATTCCCGCGAATCTCGCCCAAAAGTCACGAGAAATCGCGCTGTTCGCCGCGGCCACGCAAAGGCTCTCTCTCACGGCAAGCTCAAACTTCACGATCTCGATGGTGACGATGATGACAATGTGTGTGATTGTATGATGTACAGACAGGCGCACGACGGCCAAAGAAGCCCTGACAACAGATCAAGCCTCCTGAGACGACCCCACCTGACCATTCAGTTGCGCCGCCTGCTGCGCCTGTTCCTCCTGCACCCTCCGCCTCGTCTTCTGCTTCTCCTCCAACTCCTCCAACAACTTTTCCGGATCATCTACCACGAATCCGTGTCCAAACGTATGCCTGAACATATTCTTCGGATCTACTCTCTGCTTGATCTGCAACAGCCGCTTGAAATTATTCAGCCCGTAGGCCCCAATAACGCGATCCATCCGTTCCGACCTGCCGAGGAAACACGGATAGGGCCCACCCACGCTTACCTTGTCCACCACCTCGTTGAGCCACCGTTCCACACTTTCGATACACGTCCGGTCTTCCGCTTTCCCGCTCCACTGCTGCAAGGATCCGACGGTGAACTTGGCCGCGCGCGCTTCGGGGCAGATACACGTTTCGTCCCCGGGACTGTCCTCAACCGCTCCACCCATCAACTCGAACAGCCACACTGCTCGACTGCCGAGACCCTGGAAATTGCGCACACTTTTGGCGATAACATCGTCCGTCAAGGTCGATATCAGATCGCCACGTACCATCCAGCGTCGCCCGGTACCGCCCTTGAGCACTTTAGCAACTCCGTCCTGCTGAGACAAGAAGCTTCGCTCTTCGACATCTTTAAGCAGCAGTCGTTCGCCAGTCCAGCTGCTGATGGCCTGCACGAGCGCCTCGCCGTCCGACTTGGGACCTAGATAGCAGACCTGAATCACAATCACGTGCGACGTCTTGCTCGGTCCTGCAGTCAGGATAAGGTTGGTGTAAAAGTTACGTGGCAGTCCGGCTTTGAGGCAGTCGCGCCAATGTCGGATAAGCGAGCTGGCAGTAGCCGGGTTGAGTGGGTAAATCAGGTTGCCCGAATACACCGATGGCACGGGGTACGCTTTGGCGGTAAGCCTGGTCACGATACCAAAGCAGGGTGCTGCACCTCGAACGGCCCACCAAAGATCCTGCTCCTGTTGCGATTTGTTCTTCGACTCTTCATTGAGCGTGACAATGGTGCCGTCAGCCAGCACCATCTCCACCTCGACAATATTGTCAAGCGACAGACCATACGCCCTCGTGAGATACCCGAAACCACCCGTGGTCATTGCTGTAGAACCAACAGGATACGCCGATACCGGCACATGGTAAGGTACACCATTGACGACCAGTGGCGGGAAGACGCCCGACTCGTCCACCTGCTTTTCTTTGCCTTTGCTCTTCTCGTCCATTGCAGCGAGGAAGTTGCCCTCACGTCCCGCTCGATCCGTGAAGGCGTCCAGCCCTCGAATGCCCACGCCAGGCCCAAAAGAGGCTAGCGCATAGCGATCCTCGTACACACCAGGCGGAAGAATGGCCGAGGCAATGTGATGGTTGCTTTCAGGGCGCGAGTCAAAGTTGTACGGCACGGCAGGATCCGGTACCTGCGGAGTCGGAGAAGGCGAACCGTACTTCTGCAGGGGCGAAGGGATGAAGCGTGGTAGGGTCGAGTTGGGATCGTTGTTGCTATCCTGATTGACCGCCCACGTTCCTGCTGGCCAGGCGTCTTGCAAATCGCTCAGCGTCGAAGCACCAAAGTAGCCTGACCCACTCGCACGGCCGGTGTCGAGCTCATTCGACGAGCCTTCACCCGACGACGAGCGGGCACTGCGTGAACTCGATCGACCCGCAGCACCTTCAGGACTAGCTGCAAACGCCTCGGCGTCCCACGGCAGCGAGCCAGGAGCAGCAGAGATACTCGAGATACCCGCATCGGCACCATCGCTGCGCCAAACGAACCCACCTTCAGGAAGCTTCACCTTTTCACCCGGTGTGCCGGATGGCGGACGATGGTGTCGATGCCATCGTTGATGCTCTGCACTGGCATTGGTATCCCAATCGTCTGGCGTTCTGCTGTCTGCGATGTCGCGACGATGACGGCCAGAGTCGGAAGCTGATCCGGATCCGGAGCGAGAACCAGATCGCGAGCCATACCGTCGCTGCGAAGATGACTGATCGCGCCTCGGCATGGAAATAGTCGACGGGCGTTTGAAAGGCATGGTCTCATCGCCTACATCGTCCGTGGTGACGCCTCCGATTGCATCGCCGTCCGCCGCTTTGGCATCCGCATGCTCGCCACCAGCACTGGAAGACTTGCCCGAAGACTGCTTCGATGCCGAAGTGAAACTCGAAGCGAGATGAGACGAACTACCGCCGCCGTTGGACCCAGAATTGCTGCCACCGGGTGAATCGGATGCGTTACCAGACAAGTCAAGTTGACGGTCGACCCAAGACTTGGCTGGATTGGATGTGGCGCCTTTGACGGATGAAGAAGCGGATGTTGAGCCGTACGCTGAGTTCGAAGTAGGATACATCGGCGCGACGTCACGTGGCTCGGAAGCGTTGAGGAAATCGCTTCTAGAAGCGGCGACGCTGCGAGTCGGGTCGTTGGGGTTAGAAGGTTCCTCTCCGCTTGATGAAGTGAGACGGTCTGCTCTGCTGTTGTCGTTCTGGGCGCTTCGATCCTGCTGATCGCCATGGGTAGAGCTTGCATAAGAGCTTTCGCTGTCTGCATCTGCACCACTCTCATGACTGCGTCCCTGCTGCATGACCTGAGACTTGTCGTCTGCCTCTCCGGCTGCTGCAAGGGAGTCCATCTTGCGCCTTGCCGCGGATCCGGCAGCGAGATTGGCCGCAGAGACGTCGGATGGGGTAGCAAAGGCTTCATCCGATTCGCGAGCTTTGCGCTTGAGAGCGTTCTTGACTGCGTCTTGCGGATCAATGTCTTCGGACGACTCGCTCTTGGACACGTCGTTCTTGGTGGCCTGGTCCTGAATGGGGATGGCGGAAGGGTTGTGGATCTGCTGCATGACGAGTCGATCTGCTGCGCTGACCGAATCGCTTTGAAGTGTGATCGAGGTTGCATCTGTTTGAGCCGTGATGGGAGCGATCGCCGCTGAAGCGGCTGAAGCGAGTGGTGGAGGACCAAAGCTTCGGTCGGGTTGAGACGACGATGGATTGGAGGATGAATGCGAGCTCTGTGAAGCAGTCGCACACATGCCAGTCGGGTGGTAGGAGGTGGTCGGTCCAACGGCAGGCACAGTCAGAGGAGATGAGTCGGGACCAAGCGAGGCAGCGCCATCAGCGGTAGGTGCTCGTTTGGGCACGACAAGCTTGACATGATCCATCAAAGAAGTATCGATGACGACCTCGCCTTGAATGGCCCAACCTGCAGTAGCAAAGCCACCGGACTTGATGGAAGGCGACAAGCCATGAGCAGCACAGAATTTGACCAATGTCGAAATGTCTAACGCATCGACAGGGAGTGCTACCATCCAACCTCCGAGCGGAGCAGCATCATTGAAGATGGTGATGCTCTTGGCAAAGAGTGGCTCACCACGGATGGCAAGCTGACCGCGAAAGACAGGTACGAGCTGAGAACGAAACGATTCGAAGCGAGCGTATTTGTCCCTCACCTCCTCCTTGGTCAAAGGAGTTGGTTCGGGGATGTCGTATGGTGGGATGCGGGTGGTCATGGTTAATCACAGGACACGGCAGTGTTGAGCCGACAAGTCCTGCGTGTGCAGAATGGTGCAGCAGGACAAAGGTTTGAGGGTGGAAAGGAAGGCCTGGGGGCCTTGATATGGTCACGCGCAAGCCTGGGGCTCTCTGGTTGAGATGAGGCAAGATGAGCTGGAGCCGGCTTGGTTGCAGGCAAGTGTTGGACGAGGAAAGGTTGGTGATGATGATGGCAACGACAGTGTGAGTGAGCGGCCGATCAAGCCGAAGTGTTGCTCTGGAACGTGCCGAACAGGAGGAGTAGGAAGCAACGAGTGGGTTGCTGCTGTGATGAGAGCTGGTGTGATGAAGATTTGAGATCGAGGTTGGTCACGAGAGAGCTTGTTTAGCCAGCAATGCGCTGTGTATGCGTCTCCAAGGTGGATGAAGAGGGGTTGGATGGGTTTGAGTTAGAGGTGGAAGGTAGGAACGAGAAGCAAGCGCAAAGGGTAAGTTACAGTAGCGCATACAAAAGCCAACCTCGCTTGCTCTTTGCTGTGATTAAACTCGCACTCTCATCACCCAACAGCAACCGTGAATCGCTTCTTCAGCCAGGCAAGGCGCACACCAATTTCATCAAGGGCCGGACGAGATCCGCAGAGAGAGCACATTTCCGCTTGCCCGCAAAACCAAGTCCCAACAGGCCGGAATCGGGGTTGGGCAGCCAGTCATGCTCACTTTTTTTCAAGTTCCTGGCTGCCTCGTGAGACAGAGACAGACAGAAAGAAAGAGCAAGAGGAGCCGCTGCAGCTGAGTGAGACCTCACGATCGGGTCGAGCCTCTTTCGCTCGAAAACGCTCAGTTTCGTAATCGCACATGCCGCCTCTGTTCCCGCGAAACACCGGCTCAACTGCGTGCTCTCGATCTAACACCTTTACCCATTTTCTGTCTAATCTAACACTCTGAAAGCAGCCGAAAAATTCGCATCGTCGGCTGGCTCGCTCGGTGGTCTGAGAGAGACGTGGAAGACAAGTGCATGTTTCAGTCAAACGAGCGGTGCTGCTGCTGCTGCTGCTGCTGCTGCTTCTGCTGCCAGCAAGCGAAGCGGATTTCTTCTCGCCGTTCAACAACGCACCGACCTCTTTTCTTTTTGGATCCATCATCAGACGCATCATCACCAAGTTGACTACCTTCCCATCCCTTTTGCATCCGGCATCGCACACGACAAGCCACGACTCGTCTCCTGACGATAAAACCCTCCATCTCGGCCACAGGTTGGCCTCCTCGCACGACCTTCACGACCACACCCACACCCCCACACATACACACGGCAGCACAGTCCACCATGTCGTCTCCTCGGCACCGCTCACCACCGCCATCACTTGGACATGCCACCGCCTCCTCGTCCTTTCGCCTGCTCGCCCTCTTCCTGAGCACCCTCCTCGCCCTCGTTTCCACCGTAGGCGCCTCCTCCAAAAACATCCAGATGCGCGAGATGGACTCGGACGCCATCGTCCCCCTCCGATCGCACAGCATCTACGCTCCCTACGTAGACTCGAACCTCCAAAACAAATTCTGGGATTTCGGGGCAGACGCCATCGTCGACACCAACCGATACATCCGTCTCACCCAGGATCGAACCTCCCAAATGGGGTGGCTATGGTCGCGCCTGCCCCTCACCGCGGACAACTTTGAGATCATCTTTGAGTTCAAAGTCGACGGCCATGCGAGTCACGTTGCAGGGGACGGTATGGCGGTTTGGCTCACGACGGACAGAGCCAAACCCGGACCTGTGTTCGGTTCGGTCAACTACTTTACCGGAATGGGGCTGTTCTTCGACACCTATCCCAACAGTCGTCATCCTTACTCGTTCCCGCGCATCTCGTTGATGAACGGAAACGGCGTAGAGGCGTACGAGAACGACAAAGACGGTGCACGTCAAGAGCTGGCGGGCTGCTCGATCGACTTTAGGAACTCCAAGATCGCGACAAAGGGCAAACTGATCCATGTCAAGGATGTATACACGGAATTGCAGGTGCATCATTCCGAATGGGATCACTGGGAATCGTGTTTCAAGCTCGACAACCTCACCTTGCCCCAAAACCCGTACCTCGGCTTCTCGGCGTTGACAGGCGACGTGTCGGACAACCACGACATCGTATCGATCACCACTTCGAACATCGTCTACCGCAACAGAACGCCTGCGCAGATGCGGCAGGAGAGGATGAAGCATTTCCCCGAGAAGTTCGGCCAGAAACCCAAGAAGAAGGGCTGGTCGTTTGGCGGTAATACCAAGGGCTGGAGCAGCGATGTGCAAGAGAGCAAGGGTGGAAGCGGTGGAGGAGGAGGGTTTGTAGGCTTCTTGAAAGGTGTCGTTGGGTTTGTGTTTTGGTTGGTCAAGTGGGGGTTGATCTTGGCCGCGGTGGGTGCGTTGGTTATGTTGGGTTTGCAGTATCAGAAGAGGCAGAACATGAAGAGGTTCTGAAGGCGCAGTACTATCACGCATCGTCTGAATGTTTTTTTCATATCAAAAGTGTAGCGGTGTTGCGATTGCGAAGTGTGACGAAAGGTGGTTAGAGAGTGTGGCATGTTAGGCAGAGTACGCCTGCAGCTGCTGCACCAGCAGGCGGTTGAGCGTATCCAAATCCACCGCCAACGGTTTCCTCGTCACCTTTGACCCTTTCCCTCCATCGGCGAATTGAACGCTCAGCAGGCTAGGCTGAGCGAATGAAAGCGTGCACAACAGCCTTCCTCTGCCCGGCTCCGCTGATCTTGCCAAGTACACCTTGGCGAACCCGTGAAGCGTGTCCATCGTCGACTCTCGTGCTGAGGGCACGGCGTCGACGATCGTGCTTAGCATCTTTGTCAGGTGCTGCAGCTTCTCCATTCCCTTTCCTCCCGTGGTGGTGATGGGCACGAGCTGGATCGAGATCTTCAACCCCTTTGCCGCGAAGCTCTGCTGTATCTCGCCCAGCAGAGTGCCGAGGCGGTGGACAAAGGACCAGTAGTGCAACCCTATCAGCACGGGTCCGATCGAGTCGAGTTTCGACAGCGCTACACTGGTCGATCTGCCGCCTGCCGCGATACCGCCTTTCTTCGCCTCCGTCGTGTGGGACTTTTTAGGCGCCCCCAGCGAGGCAGCTTTGATCGCTGCTGCGCGAGCGTTTGCGTCGTCTCGCCTGGCTTGCTCGGTTGCAGCGACGAAAGCTTGGTACTTGCGCAGTGGTCCCATGCGTAAGAAGGCGAGAAGGAGGGCTGCGTGCGGTGCGTAGTTCACCGCTTTCGCTTCGGTGTCGGAGGAGAATGTGGTGGTGGAGGAGACCAATTCGACGACCAAATCGAGCCTCTTTGTGAGCACAATTCTGACCGACGTCGGAGTCAACCTAACCCCAAAGCTAGGAGGCAAGCGTCGAGCCTGTGCGACGACATCGCCGAACACCAGTTCGTCTGTGGCTTCGCTCGAGGCTTGCTGCAATTCCTGGTCGAGAATCTGACCGACAACCAGTGCTCCTCCGTCATCTGCTGCTTTCGCTCCAGGAGTCTCGCTGCACCACTCCACCCTCTCCTCCTCACCCCCAGTAGAGCCGCTCGCCGGCCACAAAACAAACCTCACCCTCAACCTCCTATACATCCTATCCGGGAACACAATCTTCTTCTTCACCTCTTCCACCGTACTTCCACCTCCCACCCCATCCGCCCAGTACGCCAAACTGCGCCTTCTCAACTCCACCGGCGCCTCTGGCAACCCGTACCCAATCCACGCATCTCTAGCGCCCTCGTCTTTCACCTTGCCATCCGACGTGACGATCGGCGTTCCGAACCCTTGCAGCCCGGCCGGCTTTTTCTCCTCCTCCTTCTTCTTCGTTTCCCCCGCCACGCCTTCCTCCTCTTCATCCTCATTACTCACCCCGAACCGCTCGACATCCAACAACGGCCTTCCCGGCGTCAACCCCCATCCGCGTCCATGCAGCCCGATCAACGCTCTCCACCGCTCCCGATTCGGCGCGTGGCTCGCCCTCAACTCCGCAGCTGCGCTCGACAGCAGCTCGGCCGCATTGCCGATGGCCTTTCGCTTGGTTTCGAGTACGATCTTGAGCTCGCGCAGCTGCGACTCTTGGAAGGAGGGGGCGGATTCGATCTCTCGCCGAGCCTGCTTGAGGCCGTATGCGGCGCTGGTGGTGTCGGCGTAGTCGTCGTCGGAGGTGGTGGAGGCGTCGTCCGTGTGGGTGGTGTGTCGGACGGCGGCGGACGAGTTGAGCGAGGTTCGGGAGAGGGAGATGGCGAGCGGGTCGAGGATGAACTCCTCTTCCCGGTTGGCAGCGTTGAGGTGGGAGAAGATGCCGAGGGGCGCTTTGGAGGGGGCAGTGGCGGTGTTGGATGAGCGGTTGGATTGACCGCCTACGCTGGGGGCCGGTGAGCCCATTCTACCGGCTGCGCCGGAGGACTGGGTGGAAGCGGATCGATGCTGCTTTATCAGCATGCCGAGCAGCTGGTGTGCATGGATCGAGTTGAAGTGCGCTACGTCTAGATTGCCTAGCACTTTGTTTCGCAGCTCGACGAACTCGCTCTCACCTATAGTCCCCCCGAGCTTCTTCCCATCCTTTCTCAGCAGCCCTTCGTTCGCGTCTTGATCATCAACCTTCTTTCCTTGACCTCCCTCTTCCCCCTCCTCCTCCTCCTCTTCATCACCACTACTCTCACCCGCCTCCTCTCGATCGCGCTTCAACTGCGAGCTGCGAAACTTCGAAAAGTCGCCTCTCTCCGCCCAAAGTCTCCTAGCATCCTCGCCAAGCTGCACAGAGGCCGGTTTACGAGTCGCAAAGACATTGGTTCCATCAGCGGTTACATCCTGAAGCTTGCGCTCGCGTTCGAATAGGTCTACGATGGAGGTGGATGGAGACGGATCCGGGTCGGTGTAGATGTGTACGGGTTCGATGGAGAGCGGTACCTCGTGAGGCAGGCGAGAGGGTCCTGCGGTTGGAGAGGTGGACATGGTTGAATGTAGCGAGCGAAAGAGAGGTCGGGTTTATGGGTGTTGCATTGTCGTGTGGAGCTGCTGCATGCAGAGAAAGGAGCTGGTGACGAGCGCTTCAAGTCAATGAGTGGCGCTGAAAGGATATGACGGCTGTGGTGAGCGATTATGGTGGTCAAGAACCAAGAAAGGAGCGATATCATGTTCGACGTTTCTTCTTGACAGATCGAGTCCGTGCGAATTTGGTTTTTAAAAAAATAAAAATCAAAACAGCTGCTCACCATCATCACCCTCAACTCACACCATCTCGACAAACTTCGCCTTTTCACACACATCACTGAACCGTACTATAGTTCTATGCTATTCATGCTCTACAGAAGCACTCCCACTAGGCCCACTCGCCTCCCCCCACGGCAGGCAAATCCTTCACCTCCTCCTCACTAACTCTCCTCTCCCACCCTCTCCTCACCTCATGCAACCCAAAACTCACCGCCGCAATCCCCACCAACAACACCAAATCCCCCGCCGCCAACCCCGTCGTCTGAAACACCCCCTGCAGCGGCGGCAAGTACACCATCCCCAACTGAGCCAGCAGTGACACACTCACCGTCGCCCCCAACATCCTATTCGCCGTCAGTGGCGTGTACAACCCCCTGTTCTGCACCGCCGAGACCAGATCCAAAAACACAAAGCAGGTGAACGTCATCGTCGAATCCCTCTGATCCGCTACCTTTTCCAGCCCCTCCTCGATGTCCACCGGCACAAGCTCGTGGATGTACACGTACAGCGTACCCAAGACCACCATCGTCGCGCTAAACGCAATCCGGTAAAACAGGCGCCTGTTCAGCACCGGCGCGTTCTTAGCCCGCGGCGGTCTCGACATGACGCTCTTCCGGTCTACCGGATCCACTCCCAGACTCTGGCTCGGCGGACCATCCATGAGAATGTTGATGAAGAGAATCTGCATCGCGTTGAGCGGCAGTTTGAGCCGGAAAGCCGTGCTGAGCGTGATCAGCGTCAACGCAGCCACGGCGGTCGACAGCTGGAAGGAGAGGAAGTTTTGGATGTTGTAAAAGATCCCTTTGCCTTCTTCGACCGCCGCTAGGATGGTAGCGAAGTTGTCGTCGACCAGGATAACGTCGGCAGCTTCCTTAGCTACGTCCGTACCGCCTTTGCCCATGCTGATGCCGATATCGGCCATCTTGAGCGCAGGTGCGTCGTTGACGCCGTCGCCCGTCATGGCAACCACCGCACCTGCAGATTGAAAGGCGGAGATGATCGACATCTTGTGCCTCGGTGTAGTGCGTGCGAAGACCGAGATGGATGGGATGCGTTCTTGCAGCTGACGCTCGGTGAGTGCGTCGATCTGTCGCCCGGTCAAGACTTCCGAAGTCGAAGCGGATGGTGACGGAGACAGGATACCAAGCTGTCTCGCCATAGCCACCGCGGTCACCTCAGAGTCGCCCGTAATCATAATGACCTGCACACCACCTCGCGCCAGCGACGCAATAGCTTCCTTGACTCCCGGTCTGGGTGGATCTTGCATCGCTTGCAATCCCGAAAAAGTCAGCGTGCGCTGGTCCAGACTGCCACTGGGACCAGAAGCGAACCCGACCACACGCAAACCTTGGCTCGACAGTGTCTCCGCCGCTTCCGCGATCCTCTTCCTCCACCCCTCGTCCAGCCTCACTGGAGACCCATCCGCACCCAACACCGAACTGCTCTTTGCCAAGACCACCTCGAACGCGCCTTTAACATACACTGTCTCTGCCGCACCCGCTCCTCCCGTACTAAGCACACCAGTCACAGCCATGAACTTGCTCTCCGAATCAAAGGCAACCTCTGTACTCCTCTTGAAGTACGGCCTTCGATCCTCCAGCCCAAACACCCGCAGCACATTGACCAGAGCCACATCCGTCGCCTGCCCCACGTTAGTACCCAACTCATTCCTATGCGAATTGTTGCACACATTGCCCGTCAGCAGCACCCTCGAAAGCGCCTGCGTATGCTTATGCGACATGTGCTGCGCCACATCGATGATCCCATCCTCGGCCGTCCAGCATTTGGTCACCGTCATCTCGTTGGTCGTGAGCGTACCCGTCTTGTCCGAACACACGACCGACACGGAACCAAGCGTCTCGACCGAAGGCAGCTTCTTGACGATCGCCTTGCGGTGCGACATGCGCAGCACCCCGAGCGCCAGCGTGACGGTGACCACGATGGGCAGACCTTCCGGAATCGCAGCGACAGCCAGGGATACACCGATCGTGAACATCTCGAGCCACGGTCGTCGTTGCCACACGCCCATGAGACAGATGACGGCGATGACGGCGAAGCTGATCATGCTGAGCTTCTTGGCGAGCTCGTCCATGCTGAGCTGGAGCGGTGTACGCTTTTCCACCACCTCGTCGACCATGCTGAAGATCATACCGAATTCGGTAGTGGCACCGGTGCCGACGACGATGCCTTTGCCGTGTCCAGACTTGACGAGGGTGCCCATGAAAGCGATGTTCTCGCGCTCGTTGATCGACGTCACATCCGGCATGTCGCCATCCGAGCCGTTGCCGGCATGACAATTGGCGCCATTCGCCGTTCCATTCGCTGCCCCTGCTGCAGCTCCTGGCCTCGGCACAACATCAGCATGCTTCCTCCTCGGCTTGATCTCTCCCGTCAACGTGCTCTCGTCCACCTCCAACGAGACGCACTCGCAAATCCGCACATCCGCCGGGATCCTATCACCCGTGCTAAACGTCACCACATCGCCCGGCACCAGCTCGTTGGCCAGCACGCTCGAGTTGACACCGTCGCGGACGAGATGGCAGTAATGCGGGACGAGCTTGTTGAGCGCTTCCAGCGACTTTTCCGACTTCTGCTCTTGGTAGAACGCAACGCTGATCACGATGACGATGGCGATAGTGATGCTGACAGCGTCATCGATCTGACCGATGAGCAAGCTGACGGCGGCACTGCCGAGAAGGAGCAATATGAGCGGTTCCTGAAACTGAGCCAAGAACTTCTTCCATGGGTCGTCGCCTGCACGCACGGCGAACTCGTTGTACCCTCCCGCTTCCCTTCTAGCTTCATGCACCAAGAGCGGCGACAACCCCGTGTCGAGCGAAGGACAATGCAAGCTCTCCAAACACTGCGGCACCGAAAGATGCGTGTACAGCGCCGAAGCAGACACATTCGCCGAGCGCAACGACGACGGTATCGACGTCGAGGAAGACAAAGCGTTCTGAAAGTCGATCGAAGTCACTTGGCGCGAAGAAGCGTCGGAAAAATTTGGCTTGTGCTGCGCCGCACGAGGCGGGGACGAGAAGGGCGGATACGCATGGTGCTCCGCTGCTGCTGAACCGTTGGCGTACGGATCGTCAGGGTTGGCTTTACGAAGTGTAGTGCTGAATGCGAACTGATCCGATGGCGGCAGTGAAGAAGAAGATGGCGGTATTGGAGCGCTGTTGAGATCGTATTCGGAGTTGGGCACTGCGCGGTACCGGTTGGCCGCAGCCATGATGTTGTGCGATGGGGATCGGCGCTAACTTTTGCTATGTGGTCGCGCTGAGGTCGGTGATATCCTTTTGCATGGTAAGTGGTGGTGAGTGCGTGTATGTTACTGTCCCTGGTCAACGGTTGGGGTGAGAAGTGTAGGATGAGGTTGAATGGAAAGGTCGGAAGAAGGAACAACGATTAAGCTTTCGTGGAAGGTAACTAAGGAACGAGTCCGTGCTCGAGTTGACGCTCAAAAGCACACACACACACGCTGCAACCCAACACCGACACCGACACGACAGCGCAACAGCACAGCAGCACAGGAAGACACGTCTCTCTTGCAAAATCGGTCCCCCATGTGATTTTTAGCATTCCTTGGCTTTGCCATTGGCACGTGGCAAGGCATCCCTTTACTCAGATTGTACAACAAGGTAGCACAAGCATCTCATCGTGATCATACAGTCTACGCTCCGCGCACAAAGGCAAGCACATGGTCGATTGGAAAGTCTTGCATTGTGTGTCAAGAGAGCAAAAGTTGGCTAAAAGTACAGAAATTTTGGAAAGTCGCAGGAAAAAAAAGATGCGCAGAAATTGGCGCAGAAAATGAAGACAAGAAAGGACAGGTTGTGGAAGGCGATAAGGTATGTAGGAGAAAAGTTTGGGTGGATGTAATAGCCTTGTTGAACGACAGCGGTAGAGTGGTAGCGTAGCTGACCAGCTGCCAGAATGGGTCGAGGACGATGTCGTCGAACAAGGCCGCCAGATGCTGTCTAGACTGGGACAGTCGGAAAGGATTGCCCTGCCATCCTTCATCTTCCCCAACAAAACGCCGTCGAGAGCACCTCTACCCAGCCAGCATCGCCATCCCTCCCTTAACGCATAAGCAGATACACATTGGACCCAATCGTGATGTTGCTCATATGTCTAAAGTTACCCGTCAAGGCCATCATCAACCCGCCAAACGACCCGTACACCGTCACCTCGTCGTGCGTCTTCTCATCGTACCTGTAGATCTTGCCGTACATCACGTAGTCGAAGTCGTCGGCAATACCGCCGTTGCCGGGCTGATCGAGTCTCCAAGCATCACGCTCTGCCGCCTGCGCTGCTGCATCTTGCGTCTCTCCATCGACACCGTCCGGTTTGACGGCTGCGGTCTCCTTTTTCAACGTCGAAGCGAGCTGGAATGTGAGTTGCTGACCTTCTGTGACGGGCCATACGTCGGTTGCGATATCGATGGAGAGGGTCATTTCGAGGGATGGTGAGGACGCGATGATACGCGAGACTGTGGGGAGAACGAACGGTGGAGAGAGACAGTCAAGGGATGTCCAAGTGTGCGCACAGCGATGGTCTAGCATCAATCAGCTAGTTGGGCAAGAGCGGCCATAGCCACCTGTTGTGATGCGCAACTCACCTCGGTCGAACTTCTTTCCATCTGGGTCGATCTGAGTGACGACGAATTGCGTGTCGAAAAGGTTGGTTGGATCCATCTTGTCGTGAGGCTACGCGGCCAGTTGTGTTGCTTGTTTCGAGATGAGAACGTGGGACGAGGCAGCGCTTCGAAGGGATCGTTATTTAGCGCGCTAAAGCGAGAACGGTGCGGATGGTGATCAATTTGGATGGTGATGAGGAGGAGGAGGAGGAGCTGAAGGTGATGTTTCGTCTCTGATTCTTCTTGTTCGAGATTTTTGTTCTGTTTTCTCGGAATTCGCTTTCTGCGACAAGATCGGGCAGAGTCGAAATCGGGGGGCGTGTCACCTTTCCGGAAACGGCGCAATTCCAGAGGACCCTGAACCAAAACTTCGGCTGTGGATCGGCAATTGCGGCTCAGCAGCATTCCTTTCCTCCACCTTTGCACCAACTGCAGGTCGGACTGGAATCCCTTTCGACACTCTTGCCTGTCATCATCATCAGTGTCAGCAACATCATCCACACCATCCCAGCTTCTCACACACGTCCATCGCCGTCACCAGCATCCCACTCCAACAGCAAGGATGGCAGAACCCGGCCCATCCATCGCCAACCTCTCCCAAACCCCTTCCTCGACCTCTGGCAACAACCCCGCATGGTACGATTCCATGCTCACGCATCTCTCCTCCCAACCCACCTGGCCCTCGGACAAAGAGAATGCCATCCTCGAGCCGTACACCTACCTCGACTCCAATCCGGGCAAAGAAGTCCGCACCAAACTCATCGAAGCCTTCAACGTCTGGCTCCAGGTGCCCGCGCGCAAGCTCGACGCGATCTGCAACGTCGTCCGCATGCTCCACACCGCTTCGCTGCTCATGGACGACGTCGAGGACAACTCGGACCTGCGCCGAGGCATACCCGTCGCGCACAAGATCTACGGCGTACCGCAGACGATCAACACCGCCAACTACGTCTATTTCCTCGTCTTCAGCCAGATCTTCTCCATGAACGAAGATCCTTCCGACGATGCAGCAGACTCGCCGCCGCTCTCGCCCAACACAGCAGCGTCCAGCGGCATGCCGAGAGCGACGGTGGAGAGGCTGGTCGTGGACGAGCTGATCAATCTGCACCGCGGACAGGGGATGGATCTGCTCTGGCGCGACAGTCTGATCTGCCCGACCGAGGAGGAATACGTGGAGATGGTCAACAACAAAACCGGAGGACTGTTCAGGATCGCGGTCAAGCTGATGCTCTCGCAATCGCCGTCAGCGAGGTCGGCGAGCTTTCCGGACCTCATTCCGGTCGTCAACCTGATCGGGTTGCTTTTCCAGATTCTCGACGACTTTATGAACCTGCAAAGCAGCAAGTATGCAGAGAACAAGGGGTTCGCCGAAGACTTGACCGAGGGAAAGTTTAGCTTCCCCATCATCCACTCGATCAGAGCGAGCGTGGGACAGGAAGGTGGCCACACATCTTCTGCTGCGCACGGAGGGAAGGGAGAGGGAGTCAACGCTCCAAATCCAACAGTGATCCCGGTCGCACAGTCTGCAGGAAAGGGAGCAAACAGACAAATCCTCAACGTCCTCAAACAGCGACCTACGGATCTGGCAACCAAGCAGTACGCCGTCTCTTACATGCGCAACGTCACCAAATCCTTCGACTACACCATCGACGTGCTCGAACGGCTCGATGCTCAAGCGCGTTCCGAGATCAGCCGACTCGAAGCTGCCATCGGTATACCCAACCCACGACTAAAAGCCATCTTGGAAGCGCTCAAAACGAGTTGGAAATCTGCATGAATGCTATACCACAACTATCAAAGTTTCCATTACATGTGTGAAGCATCGCTTTCTCTTTCATTCGCTGTGCATCCCTCACAGTTTTGCCTTTTGCTCCTGCGCATCCTCTTGCTTCCTCACCTGAGCCATCTTCAACAACGCATACAGCGTCTGCAACCGTGGCATCTCCAACCCTTCCCTTCTCGCGATCCTGATCGGATTTCCCAGGATCACCTCGAGCTCCATCGGTCTACCCGCTTGCCAGTCTAGCAGCATGCTGGGTTTGCCTGCTGTGTTTCTTTCCGTCGATTTGAGGATTCGTTCTGGACTTGCGTGTTTTTTCGGATCGAACTCGATGCCGAGGATTTTGGGGGCGGTGGTGAAGATTTCGTCCATACATGCGTGTAGGTGACGCCTGAGTTCGGGGTCTAGCGACATCCGGGAGTTGGTCGTGCCACCGGAGAGAACGGAGGAGGGGTTCATCGAGGCGTTGATGCAGAGTTTGTGCCACCTCGTTTGCTGGAGTGATAGCTCCGGGGTGTGTTCGGCGTCTTTGATCCCCGTCGCTGTGAACCAATGTACCAAGTTGCGGATGTGCACATCTGTGGTTGTGGTCAACTTATCCAGGAGTTGAGGATCGGAAACAAGGCTGTTGGGTTTGGCTTGTCCGTTGGTGTAGGTTCCCATTGTAATCCTCGTCCAGCGATTTTGACGGATAACGCCGTGCCTAACTTGCTCGGCACTTATCACAGTGACCGCACTGACAATGGGGTTCTGTGCAAACTCTTCTCGATGCACCTCTTCTATCCCCACCCCATTCTGGATGAGCACGATACAACTACCCTCGACACCACGGGTGACTAGCGGTCGAATGTCGTGCGCGTCATTTGTCACGTCTGGCAGCGCTTTCGTCGTCACCACCACAAAATCCCACCTGATCCCTGCTTTACCGGCCTCGTCGATCGAAGCAAAAACTTTGTGGGGAGTGAAATGGTAGTTGCCAAAGGAATGAGTTTCGAGCGAAACCCCGTTGGCCGCAATGGCTTTGTAGTTGGATCGACAGACGAGAGAGACGTGGATGGAGCGGCCTTCGTAGGTCTGTTGAAGCTTGGAGGCGTAAAAGCAGCCGACGGCTCCGGCGCCGACGATGAGGATGTGTACGGGATCGCCCATCTTTGCGAGTGTTGAAACAATGTCGAGCAGTGATGGTGGTGGTGGTGGTGGTGGTGGTGGTGGTGGTGGAAGAGGTTGCTTGAAAAGCGCGAATAAATCCGGGGACGTGCATTGTGCGTTGCCGGTTGTTCAATTTGCCTCGTTAATAGCCGAAGCGCTGGGCTAGTCTTTTCTAAGCCATCACAGCATCCATTGCTGATCTGTACGTTTCGCCTCGTCGACTCATGCTGACGACACAAAGCGTTGAAACAAGTCTTTCGCCAGAGCATAATGCTACCTTGCAGCATCACACGTTATCCATCAATGGAAATGAATCGAATCACAACTTGTATAGTAACGCCATGACAGAGAGGAGATCGTGAAAAAAAGACTATATACATGCGTGAAACCAGCGATCCAAGTGCACAGAGTGAGCAAGATACGTCATGACGAGTCGTGAGCCCGCAGAAAGGATCATCCGGCCTCGGTAAGAGTTACTCGCCAAGATCGACGTGTTATGCTTGCTTGCTCTTGTCTCCCGCCCTTCAAAGCGTCAGATTGTACTCGTACTCACTCTCCGTATTCTGACTCAACCAGAGCAGCACGGTAGAGCTCATAATACAAGCATTCTGAATCACATTGGCCACGCCGTAGTACTCGTACCCTTCCGGCAGATACGGTACCAGATACTTGACCGTCAGCACCGTGATGCTTCCCGCGAGCCCACCAGCCATGAGCGCGAATCCGATGAAGAGGAACAGCCTAGCTCTCCACTGAACGCTGTCGCCGGCAAACCCTCCACCACCACCGCCGCCGAAGGAAAAGGCGGCTCCGACATCCGTCAAGTGCTGCTTGTCGATCAAGTTGACGACGATCATTCCGAGGGTACCGCAGAGACCGGGGACCCAGTCGGCAAAGGTGATGTAAGTCGCTGGCGGTTCGTAGGGGATGGAGGGGTCGGCGGGGGTGCGGCGATGCATGGAGGAGATGATGGTGGCGTCGAGGAAGAACCACCAACCGAGGGCGAAGAGGGCGCCGGAGAAGTAGATGCCGAACTGACGCTTGCTGGTTTGCAGGAAGGCGGGGAGCTGCGGCAAGGGGATGAGACAGACGCGCCTGGGGTCGTAGGATCGCCTTGGGAGTGACATGGTGGATCGCCTTTGCTGTGTGTTTGGGTGTCTCGTGGATAACCGTTTGGATGGATGGATTGCGAGTCGAGCTGATTGGATGGAAGCTGCGTCCGTGACCAAAGCCTGCCTGGTAAGTCGTGCTTGACGGAGAATACGTCGACCTTGAGCCTAGCGGTCAAGGATGTTCTTGAATCGTTGCTTTGACCGGTCTTCGTCTCTTGATAGTGTGGTAGAGCAGCGATGTTAGGAGCTGGATTCGAGATGGTGGAACGATGATGGCGCACGGTGACGGCAATCATGTGTGGAGGCCAAATGGCGCTTTCCAAGGCAGCAGCTCAGTCTATCAGTTGCCTAACGATCTGCGGAGCCGACTGGCACCACCTCGTTTTTTTTTTCTCCTAAGAGCAAAGCCAAAGTTGGTCTAACAAACTCGCATTTTTTGCAAAAGGTGGCGCGTGCGCTCTTCCTTGACCGCTTTCGGCAGTTGCTCTGTGAGAAGCCAAGCCAGCTCAGCTCTTGTGTGTGGAAAATCGCAGATCAGAAAAGTTGGATAAATGCGGCGGCTCCAAAGTGGCGCTTGTCTTTGTGTGCAGCACCTTGCCAAATGCCGTGCTTCTCTGCCACAAAGTTGGATAAGAGAGCGAGGCTTGTCACACCGTTTCTCGCTTCGAGTCTAAGCCCAGAGACGGAGGCGTGCGTTGTCACTTACTCAAGATGCTCAGACTGGCTCTCGATCCATTGATGTCAAGTGTGCGTGCGTGCAATGTGTGTCTGACGGCGAAGCACGGCGTTGCTCAAGAGCAAGAGTTGCAGCGAGGCGCGAACAGGATGCAGATTGGATGACTTTTTTCATTTCATTCAGCCTAAAAGCGGAGACCGCACAGTCCAATTCCAGTTTGCCAGCCACCACCACCGCCTCTTTGGGCTCACAGACAAAGAGAAGACGCGCCACACGGTCCACCTCTTTCTTGCTTTCTTTTCATTTTTCATTATCCTTTTTCGGCGTGGTCTGCGCTTCCTTTCCTCTCTTCCTACCTCTCCCCATCTGACAGCTCAACCTCACTTTCAACGTCGTCACCACCACCATCGTATCACCCTCACACAGCTTTGATGGATATCTTGCTCATCTTCGTCTCCTAACCTCCTAACTGGCTCGATTCTTTTGTTTGCGCTCTTCCTCCCAGGGCTGGACGGCATTCTCTTTGCATTACCACCCAGCATCATTCAAACATCCGCCATAGTGACCGCAATCAAACGCAAAGCTTCTGGCGATCTCGCATCGACCCAACAACCTCCAACCAAAGTTGTTGCTACTTCGCTTCCGCCTCTTGCTCCATCTCAACACGCCAATTCGGTTCACATTCCTACCCGTCTCAGTGCCGAAAGGGAAACGGAAAAGGAATTCCACGTTCAACCACGACAACCAAGTACTAGCTCCACCGTCTCCGTAGACATGTCTACAGTCCCACAGCAAGCCGATTACTCGGCCACACACGAAGCCGCTGTCGCAGCAGCAGCGGCCGCAGCCGCTTCGGCGTCGTCATCACATCCCATCGACGCAAAGCAGCAGGCAGGTGGCACCCCCGTCCCCACCCACGTCGCCAGCGCCAACTCGGCAGGCACCTACAGCTCCGCCTCTCTTCCCCTCGCCATCGCCGCACAGCAGCGCAAGTTGAGCGGACGATATGCGCTCTCCGATTTCGCCGTGGAGCGAACGTTGGGGACCGGCAGTTTCGGACGCGTCCACCTCGTCCGTTCGCGACACAACCACCGATTCTACGCCATCAAGGTGCTACGCAAGGAGCAGGTGGTCAAGATGAAGCAGGTCGAGCACACCAATTCCGAACGAGCCATCTTGAGCATTGTGCGACACCCGTTCCTCGTCAACCTGTGGGGCACGTTCAAGGACTCTACTTTTCTCTACATGGTGATGGACTATGTTCCGGGAGGAGAGCTGTTTACGCTCCTACGCAAATCGCAGCGCTTCCCGCACCCCGTCGCCAAGTTCTACGCTGCCGAAGTGGCGTTGGCTATCGACTATCTGCATCAGAACAACATCATCTATCGCGACCTCAAGCCGGAAAACATCTTGCTGTCGGCAGACGGACATCTCAAGATTACGGATTTCGGTTTCGCCAAGTACGTCCCCGATGTGACGTGGACGCTGTGCGGTACGCCCGACTACCTCGCACCCGAGATCGTCAGCAGCAAAGGGTACAACAAGAGCGTGGATTGGTGGGCGCTCGGCGTGCTGCTGTACGAGATGTTGGCCGGACATCCTCCGTTCTTCACCGAGGACGGCAACCCGATCAAGCTGTACGAGAAGATCATCGCGTGCAAGGTGCGCTACCCTCCGTACTTTGAGACGGGCGTCAAGGATTTGCTGAAGAACCTGCTGACGGCGGACCTGAGCAAGAGGTACGGCAACCTGCATCGCGGTAGCAAGGATATCTTTGGCCACATGTGGTTCGCCGAGGTCGACTGGGATAGGCTGTACAGGAGGGAGATCCCGGCGCCGTACCTGCCGACGGTCACGGCGGATGGCGATTCGAGCCAGTTTGAGCGGTATCCCGAGAACGATGTGGGCGAGTATAGTAGGACGGATCTGCCGGATAATTTGGGTCATTTGTTTCCTGATTTCTAGTGTGCACGAGCATGACGTTTGTTGGATTTGTCTTTGTAGGAACCCGTCGTATTGCATTTTCATTACAGGAATCCGGAGTGCGTGTGGGGGAGGGTTAGAGCTCGCTGTGTTCAGCACCGCCAGAGGCGGCTTTGCGAGCAGCTGCACGGGCGCCTTTGATCTCGAGCAACTCGACTGGTGCACCGTTTGAGAAAGGGGTCTTTTGTCAGCTCTACACGCTATAAGAGGGGGGGGGGGGGGGGGGGGAACAAAAAAA